>VDFB02321977.1:104748-133495 GCA_007258455.2 Sequoia sempervirens | reverse complement strand
GTTGATATTCCTATGATTGTACATGGTGGTAATTTCTGGAAATGAATAGAAGCATCTCTTATTCCAAGCATATTATGTTTTATGATCTGTTGTTCTATTCCATGTTCTGCATATAGTCTAGTTTACTTCCGTAGTACGTACGGTGAATCACACCCAGTGAAGTAAACATTTGGCGCCATTGCTAGGGATGACAACTCGATGGGTTCCCAAAATGTTTACTTCACTAGGTGTGATTCACCGTACTACATACTACGGAAGTAAACTAGACTATATGCAGAACGTGGAATAGAACAACAGATTGGAAAACATAATATGCTTGGAATAAGAGATGCTTCTATTCATTTCCAGAAATTACCACCATGTACAATCATAGGAATATCAACAGCACTATCGACCAAGATCACCATAACATGTTCCCGACTACAGAAACTGAGTACATATAACGCTCGATGGTGGTTGAGCAACCAACCGTCGTAACGTTTCATAACAACCCATTACCACTAATCGGAACTTAGTTACCCGAATGCACATGGCATTTATTACATTAATTATTCCTGCTATAGCTATAGTTTTATTGAATTATAACAACTGACCAACTACGCTATGATCAACTACAACTAAAGATATCAACAACTTACAACCTCATGCCAACCTCCATTACTGTATCTAATTGATTTTCTGAGATCGGAATCGGGCTAACAGAGGAGATTTTGACAAATTTTGAATGATAGAAAAATATTCTAAGGCACCTTCCTTGAAATAAGGCGCCTGGCTTTGCTAGAGAGAATATTTTTCACGTTTTTCAACTTTTCTTTGATTTTCTTTGTTTTGCGTGAATGCCTCCGTTTGATCTACAATTCCCGTTGTTCGACAGATTTTGTGAATTGGATGATGAATTCATTGAAGAACCTAAACATATCTGATGATGACCTCCAACTTTTCAAACCCTAAAAACTGCTTTTGACTGCTTTGTATGCAACTAGAACTAGGTTGACGAAGGAGATTGCACATTTTCCGAAAAACGAGTAAAATTTTCCAAGGCATGAAACCCTAGGCGCCTTGCTTGAAATAAGGCGCCTGGCTTTGCCAAACTTAGTTTATTTTTTGAGATTGTCAACTTTCCTCGTTCTCTGTTCACCACCTTTGCCGATTGTATTGGCCACCTATGCTGACTGCATTGACCGTCGTTAGAAGTTGAAAATTGGCTAAGGCATTGAAAACCAAGCGCCCTCTTTGAAAAAAGGCGCCCAACTTTTCCAGTGTTAGAATATTTTTCACAGATTTCACTACTTTTAGATTTCCCTCCTTTCACCGTTTCTTGTGTATCTTTCGCCATTGATTGATCTGTGCAGCATTTGAGACTTTGAATCTGACATCTGACAGTTGACCATCCTCCATTGATGACCTCGAAGGTCCTGATCTATCTTCTGAAAAAGAAAAATAGACCCACCAAAGAAAAACTGATCTTTTGACGATTCTGACTGGACCAGCCTGATTGGGATGTATTTTCAACCGATCAAAATTAGTTTGAGCCTTGGAAACAAAGATTCTACTTTTAGACATTTTCTAAAAATAGAATTTTCTATTTTTAGAAAATTTTGTAAGTATCCGTTTGATAACAAACCTAGAAAACCCTAAATCACATCTATTTTTAGAAATTTCTAAAAATAGAAAATTTTCTCTTTTTTTTTGAAATTTGACTTTTGACGATAATTTTTACAAGACTTTGACCATTTTTACCAAAATGCCTTAATGAAGCAAAATTTTTAATTTTGGGCATTACAGATATCAATGACCCAATTACAATTGCACAGTTGATGCCAAATCTAGATGCTTTTGAAAGGCTGTAGTCGAGCTAATATTGTAGAAGAGACCAATGATTACTTGACTCAGATTGAGCTGGGTCTATGGATAGACTACTTTGTATTAACTGCATGACTAGCTGTGAAGCTCCTTCTAGGAAGAGATAATTAAGTTGGTTTTGAAATGTTGAAGTGACTTGTAGACAGGCCAAAATTTCAGCCATGCTGTTGTATTTTTTGGGGAAGCTCCATTGAAATTGATTTTGAACCAGTTTGTATATGGATAAGTTTATTTGAAGGATGAAGCGTAAGCCAGAAAATTTCCGTTCCAAACAATTCTAGAGTCACCATAAACATGATACGATTTCTTCTTTCTGCTATCCTATATTGTGCAACATAACTCACATCTCTTCAAAATAGCTTTTTTCTGTAATTCCTGATACAGATTGGGCCATCTGGATACCTTCAGACAATGGCAAAATACAAACCAGGACTCATTATTATAGATACCTGCATACAAGCTAAATATTATTAAACTTAAAAATTATGGGTTGCATATGATAGAACCATGAGATGCCTAACCATCTCTGATGAAGTGTGTGATGTTTGCCAATGTAAAGACATTGCACATTTGGTAGTCAAACTAAATCATCCAGCACAAAAACATATATGTAAGGATTCCCTACTTAGTGTTGTAACATCTTCCTGTACATATTTGAGCATTTTATTTTATATTAGATATTTTTTGTATATCTCTCCTCTTTACTACTGTGCTATGTTTTTCATTTTTTTTTGTTCGTCATCATAACATTTTCTGTGGAAAGATGAAACACGTCCAAATGGATTGTGTTACTGGGGTTCAGGATACTGCCTCAGGTTTTTCTCCACTGCTTGTTTTACTCAAAATTACATCATACTTACCTTCAAAATCAAGCTGCTCACAAAGAGGATTGTTCAAAATCCTTTGATCCTCGGACCTCAGCAATTTCTACAAACCTTGATATTGATTCTGCAGCCTGCTAAATATTGACCTTAGGATGTGTGCCAGAAAAAAGACCACGCTAGCTGCATACATCTTGTGAGGGCACACATGATCTGCAAATGTCAGCAGTAGTCTATTGTGACATCATGGTGATATCTGGAATCCCTGCTGACATCATAACAATACCTACACTCGAGCTTTTACAAAGATTGTTGGTTTTCTCAAAACATTGTGTTGATCAACCTTGAAAAGCTGTCATGTATTATACAAGTATCATCTTCTTAGCATAGCAACATACTATGTAATCTTTTATTAATAATTGTTCCTTTTTCTGGAAACTTTTGAACTAATCTAGATTTCACTATCTGCTTTTAGGTCTTTGGACAGGTCAACATGACCTACATTCTTCAATTTAACCCAGAGGATAATTTTAGGGCAGCTGGAAAAACAAAAGCACCTAGGAGAGTATCAAATACTTTTAAAACTTCCATATAGTTCCTTGAAGACAGAAGCAAGTAGAAAAACATGAGATACTTATCAACCTTTCATATAGATTTTAAAAAACCATGGACCTTTACGAATCTGAGCAGTGAGGAAAATTAAATTTAGTAGTTAAAAATCTTTAGTGTAATAATGAAATACTTGAAAGCTTGATCACAACATCTATGTCCTCCTTGTTAGGACATGATTGCTACCTGGTCCCTAGTGGCTTCAAAAAGAGGGAAATAGTTTGTTTGTGGAATTATGGATAAATGAGCTTTCTTTCCGGACTGTGCTGTAGGAGAAATATTTTAGAACTTCTGAAATGATACATATGACATTACTGTCACAAAGAGGCAATTTGAGATCATGTTTGTATTCTGTTTTGAGCATTACTGTTCATGCTTTGTCGTGCCATTCTTTTGCGTCTCTTGATGGTTATTTTTTTTGGGTGGAAAGGGTTAATTTACTTGTTTGAAGAAAGTGAATGATGGAATGTTAAATGGGTATAATAGTGTAACATTGGCCATTTTGAGGGATAGTAATGATGAACAAGATTTAGTCAGTAGAAATTAAAACCTTTTTATGCAGACTATGCAAGAAATGGATGTCAAGAATCAGTTTCCATCAAGATAATTTAATACAAAGTGAAAGTTTAACCAATAAGCCTTCTCTAAATTATTCTTTCTCTGGACTTTGAAACATGTGAGAAACATATTATTCTTGTATGCAAAGAATCATTGAAGTATTAAAGTTCACAACTTGTTGGATGGTTTGTGTCTTTTGCCAAACATGCTAAGATTGATATATCTGGATTCTGTTTTCTTGTACATGGCATGGAGACATGCCCCCCTCCTCTGAAAACCGTCCTTGCTCCCATAGCCGTCCCAAAGACAGCAAGATGTCAGGGACCATTCCCTGTCTCTGGGATTCCCAGGAACATTCCTGGGATTCTTCACAGAGGCAAGATGACCAGTGATGTCCATATGTCGCTGATGTAATTTTTTTCTTTTCAATTAAAAAAAAAACACTTTTTAATTGTCAAGGCCTTCTGGATGGTTTTCTCAATCTAAATAAATTGTCTGAGTAGTTCTGATTTTTGTGATGAGTAAAAAGGAGTTGGAATTCTTATCCCTCCAGTTCTTTCAAGCAAATGTTTGTCAGAGCATAGGCAACTAACTCTATGAAAGAGGCTGAGGCAGTGATGGCTGTTGCAGGGAAACAAAAGTTTGATCAAGGTTCCAGATCTAAAAGTCCTTCCATGTAGAGGCGGGATGAAAATCGTATTGTCTGTCTGTTTGGATTAAAGTTTAGTACTATATTTTTTTATACTTCTACTTCTATTGAAAACTCTGAACAATGAAATCAGAAATTTGTATTGCTGCCATGCTGCTTTCAGCTTTGTCAATTACATTTTGATTTAATTTTAATGTCGAATTTGATGTATATATGAATTTTCAAACTTAGATTTTGATGTCATGAAATATATATATATATATATATATATATACTGCCATACCCAAAAAATGCCCCTCTGGACTGCCCTGCCATCCCTGTCCCCAAAATGCCATGGAACATAGGTTTCCTTGGCTTTCTATAATTTAAAAATTGATATGCATGGACTTGGGAATATAGAATATTACAGGTTTTGTATCTTCATGCACGAGATTAGAATAGGCTACATAGTTTTCGCTGTTTGACATCTCTGTATTTAACTCTATATGTGTTTGTTTTTGATGATTTAACATTCATATTCCTGGTTTGGTTTCTCATGGCTACAGGTTTTCATGTGGATGACTCAGAGGTCACTTTAAATGTTTTCTTGGGAAAGCAATTTACTGGTGGGGAACTTTTTTTCCGTGGTGTACGTTGTGATAAACATGTCAATGATGAAATTAACACAGAGGTGAGAGTTAAGGGAAACATCTTAAATAGGACAGTTTGTCTTAAGCTCCCTTTTCTAAGACGTCATGTTTTCATTATTACCAAGTCATGTGTTCTCTGATTGTGGTATAAGAACTTGATATCACAATAGGCTCTATGTAGAGGTCTTCCACATGGATTGGTTTTCTCAGATCTTGGTAACTGTAGATGTTGCTTGGAGGAGCCTTTAGACCTATCTGATCAATGACTTAGGATGTGATATAAAATAAACTAAAATTTATTAGCATCTTCAACATCCAAGAAAAATGAAGGTAGTTAAAGGTCTTCAGATAATCAAAAGTAGGTCGAGAAGACTCAAAAAGCACATTCAATTACAATACAGAAGTATTGGGGTTAACAAATCCCTAGATTATGAAAGGCAATTGAACACAAGTTACACAACACTAAAGAAATGTAAATATGATATGACAGGTAAACTCAAAGCATTTAAACCCTGAACCATAGGAGCAAGTCAAGTGCAAAAAGACTTGTGTGGTTAGACCCCTCAAAGAAGCAAACCTGATGAAGATAAAAGTGGGATAACAGGCAATTGACAAATACCTAGACTATAACAGTGCTTTAGATACCTAATCTGGATGATATCCAGTACAACCATGTTCTAGTTCTTTGTTGTTTCTGTAGTCACTGTATAATTGAAAATCTTCATCTAATTATTTGAAGCTTCAACAGCTGAGGTGTCTCAATTATTGAAGTTGTCATTTCCTGTTTTGCAGGAAATTTTTGAGTATTCCCATAATCCGGGCTATGCTGTTTTGCATGCTGGTCGCCATCGTCATGGAGTAAAGGAAATTGCATCTGGTCATAGGACTAATTTGATTCTTTGGTGTAGAAGGTTAGTATAGCCTTCTAGAACTCTTTGCTATGTGCTGTGCTTATAGTATGCTTGGAATCTTTGTGTTTGTGTTGCCTTTTGTGAAGTGCTTTTATTGCTGGAAGAGTGTTTCCATGTTATTGCATTGGTCTTAATTTATATTAGATGAATAGTTTAGTGATTGATGAGACATTTAAGATTATTGGAGGATTTTCTCTTGGCTGGATTTGCTTTAGTATGTTTGATATTTATTCCATCACCGGTTACCGACCGCCAAAGGCCAATGATTCCGGCCAAACGCGTTGAAAACGGAATCGGAAACGAATCGTCATGGAATCGTCCAGGAATCGCGTCGCCACCTGTGGGTACGATTCCAGATTTTTCGAAACGATTCCAGATTTTTCGAAACGATTCCAAACGTTTTTCATGCTGACGAGGCGTTTTTTGACCGTTTTTCGTCGACGCGTGACTTTTTTTTCTCGATTTCTGCGACATTTAGGGCGAAATAACACGGATTTCGTGTCTTACTTTGCGGATTTCATTGTTTATTTCCGTCATTCCCTTTCACGGCGCCGGACACACAGAAACGAAAACCCGCGATATTCTCTTCGGCTGCAACTTTTCTTTGACTGCGACTCCTCCGAACTCATTCGTTGGCTGCGACTGACTGCACAGACGGGTGGAGAAACTCAAACGAACGGCTTGCAAGACTCACAGTGAGCACGGAGGAGAACGGCGCGCCAGGTAGGGTTTATTTTTATTTTTTTGTCATTTTTCTTAATTTTTTTCTTAAAATCGAAAACCCTAGGCTATTAACAATGGTTATTTAAAATTTTCATTTTTTAGTTTTTTTTTAATATGTTATCTGATAGATTAAAAATAAGTAACATTTTTATATTTGATTTTTTCTATTGTTTGATGTACGAGATGAGTATTTTTATTATTATTATATTTTCAATTTTGAAAATATAATTATATAATTTATATTATTACGATATATGATGTAATATGTAACATAATTATTAATATATACATTCATATTATAATTTTTAAATTATATAATTTAAAAATTTATACTATTTATAATTTATTGTTTAGGTAATTGCGTCAGTGGCTTAGGCTGACAGAGAAATATTTCACTATTTTTGGTAACGGATCACCCGCATTCCTCGCACTCCAGCCCTTCAAAAAATTTTGCCGCACTCCACGCATCGCACTCCACGCACTGCACTGCGTCTGCATCTCGATTCGGCAATCCTAGTAATTTAATTGCTTACGGAAAACCCCCTGGATCTGGGTGTGGTTTGTTCCCAGTCTGGTCTGGGCAGTTTTTTTCATTTCTGTTTTGGAATCGGCTGCTCTGCACATAATTGTTACTGTCAAGGTGGTTGGTGGCAGGACTTCATTGACATGGCATAAGCATTACTTTTCTGCCAAGTGGTCTGGAAATTTGATATGCAATAAACATTACTCTTCTGCTGTTCATTCATGGAAAGAATAATAGGGGGAAGCTCATGAGTATGTGCATAAACTCACCCATAGACTTCCAATGCGACTCTACTATAATTATTTCTTCATCTTCTTAAATGTAATGTGTAGAACATGCAACTACGAAAACTAACTTTTACATGCAAAATAATTTCCATGTGGGAACTATTAACTTAAACCCCAATTACAATATTTTTCCAAGAACAATCCCCTTTTAAATATATTCTAAATTTCTAATAAACCCATTTCCATTAATATTTCAATGACCCCCTGTACTAAATGAAGGGTATAACGTCATATGAGGGCTAGCATAAGTAGAGGCAACAGCCAGATAGTGAAAGTGCTTTAAGTAGGAGAATCTGGTAGGGATCATCAACTGTATATCCATATTTGGGTGTAGATTTTCAATTTCCTCATAATGCACTGAGAAAATCAGGCAGCATAATCCATGTCACAACAAGCATCAAAGTAGATTGTGGTGTGATGAATATTGAAGTATCATAGGGGATGAGAAGAGGATTGAGTTGCCACATAGAAGACAATGTAATGTCTGCCCCTAATTTTTTTTGTTTCCGTTTGCTGATAAGAAGTGTTTTGCTGATGTTTGCTTGTGTTTTCAAGTGCCATTCATTGTTTTGCATACATGATATAAATATAGCATAAAGTACTGAAAATAAGAAGAAACTAACTAGCAAGAAGACTTCAAGATATGTATTTCATCTGATAAACATAACAGAATTTTTCAGACTTTACAATTGCATATCAGTTTCAGTAAATATCAGATCAGACCTGTAAATGATGCTCAATCAGCAATACAAGGTCTTCAAACTTGTAATATTCTTCACCCAAGAGTTAGGTCAGCAAACCTTTTGCAAACTCAGTGCCAAAGACCTCTCTTTCAGACCCCACGATGGCATAGGAATGGCTCTAACACAGCAGACCAAACTTCTGGAAAATCACCTCAAATAGGGCGGCCATCTGAGTAGGGTGACCAGCTCTAATAATTCAGATTTTATTCAATAAGTTCAAATGAATATATGGTCTAGGGCGCCTTGATGAGGAGCTTTTGTTGAGCCAACACCCAGAATGTAAACCCTAGCTGACATGGAGTTATGAACAAATAACCAGATTCTGCCCTGGGAATGTAATGCTCAGAAAATCACTATAAACTGCTCAAAACCCTCCTTGAAAATCAACGCCGTAATCAGTCCCAACAAAACCTAGTTCATTCACACCAAACCCATTAAGCAACACTTCAAAAATATTCAAAAAATCTTCATCTTTCAATACAAAAATACTGAAATCCTGAATATCTATTAAGCACCAAAGTGACCCCTAAGTGGAATCACCCAACTGACTAGGGTAGGTCTTTCACTACCAAAGCCAGCTCTTGAATGAAGAGGGTTTTCGTCCTCAACACCAAACTGTATATCTCTTGAGAAAATCCAACAACATCCTATTATGACACCAGCTTAGACATGTACAAATGAGACTCAAAATGAGATTATAAAGAGTCAATGAGAAATTAGGGCAACTCAAGTTTAAAAATGCTTTTCCCTCCAAAAGCAACCCCCTTCTCCATTTACTTTTTTTAATAATTTGCTTTATACTTTTAAAGCATTATCAAATATTCCTCAAAGGGGCATCCTGCTCAAAAGGAAACTATTTTGCCTTATTCATCCTTCTAAAACAACGTTAAGTTATCTCATTAGGCACCAAGGTGCTTTCCGATGACCACCTACTCCCTCACTTAAGTTATAAAGTTATTTTATAAAAATAACTTAAGTGACTAATAAAAAAACAAATATTAAATAATCCAACTTTAGGCTCTCCAATGCCACCATAGAAATAACACTGCTGAGAACACTATGGGCTCGAGACCAGTTTTCCAAAATAGACTTACTATAAATAGAAATTGCTAAAAGTAGGAAGTACTCACCAAATATCAACTGGCACAAAACATTAAAGCTCCTTGGATAACTTCCACACACTGCCCAAACAAGAAACCCTACATTGCACTGCCGCCTGGGCCAGTTACTAAATATAGTACTTAATAAAAATAGTAAGCGAGTCAGAACCAAACTAGCTCGAAGAAGGACATTGAAAATGGGGACATCACAGACAAACATAAAAATGGAACAAATAGCAAGGAATCTAGTCACAAAGGGAATAAGAAAATAAATGCTAAATAATCTGGATTCCGATTTTAAACAAAATGTATTGTTGTTAACTAGGAGTTCACAGACAAAGGCTTTCCATTATCCTTTAACGGTTATGCCAGTCCTGATGTATGTTTCTCATACTCCGAGAGATTGCAATTAGTCTAAGCCACAAAAGAACCTTAAATGTTGACTGTATTGGCTGGATCTTAAAATAAATCACCTTGAAGTTATACTTACAACAAAGGACACTAGAGGTTATGCAATTTCTTAACATATTCTTCCAAACTTAATAGCTTTCAATAGCCCAATTAACGTAGTTAGCACAAAGGACAGTCCCATTGCATGGATATCAAGAATACCTAGACTGCTTTTAATTCATTAGGATGCAACATAACTCCTAGCTAATTGTATGAAAATCCTTGCATCCATTTACAAAAGACAAAGAAAGATTGCACTCTTTTAGAAACTTGGCATTCCTCCAATATTTAAAAAATGCCATTAGTTGAGATAAAAGTTGGCCAATGAGATGAGTATTAAACATGAGTGGCTGCCGACACTTTGGTGTAAATCTGAATTGTATAACTTGTTGGTTTTACAAATGAAAAGAGATAGCCGTGAGATAACAATGGATAAAGCGACAAATCCAAGCATCATCAATTTTATCTAAGTTGTCAGTTCTAGCACGAAACTTGGTTTAGGTTCGTGGATCTGGAATTTATTTTTTGGTGTTGGGTTCATTTGTAAAAAAAACATGTAAATATCATATATATATGCAGCCTAAAAGCAGGAATTAAGTTCAGAATACCACACAGCATTGTGTAAACAACAAAACCACCATAAACTCGAGTGTCATTCAAAACATAAATGATAAATGTTACAAAATATTTATTGTTCAATCTCCAAGTTCAACATAGTTTTCAGCGTCAAAATGGATTTTCTAAATCATCATTATCATCATCATCATTGACATTGGATGATGTAGGAACATTTGAAGAACCACAAGTAGTGCCACTACCAATTGCACTATAAATGTTCTCACGTTTAGACTCAACTGCAACATGTTGGGAAGTGGAAGCATCTAAGTCAGTATGCTTTGGCTCCATATCTCACAACTTCATGTCCCCGTCCTTGTAGACTTGTTGTTTATGCGAAAGGAAGCACAAATTGAAATGCACATACACTAAGTTCTGTGCCCTTTTTGAGCACAATCTAATGCACTTTATTGTGTGGATGAAAGCATACGTGCTCCAATTTATCTCAGATGCAGATGAACTAGCAACCTATGAAGATAAAGTAGAGATCTAGAGTTATATATTATAACAATTAAAAATTAAAAAAACTAAAAACAAAGTTTTATATATTAAAAAAAACTTATTAAACTTATTTGCGATAGAATTTTGATTGCAAGGGGTTGTAGGTGTTGGAATTGTTGGCCATGGAACTACCACCAACCGTGAGCATCTTTTTTGAACTTATCATGAAGAGCTTCAATACTTCGACCATTGGAGTGTACAAAATCAATGAACTCACTTGTTGGCTATATATTGCAAATTAGGATTAGTGAAGAGTCTACTAAATGCTTCCTTGCACCCTTGAGCGACTTCATAATCTCTATATGGGGCAATCCTCATAGGCACATAAAGAATTCAACACTATAATATTTTTGACTCAATGCAAAGGCAAGAAGATATATCGGGGTAGTCATTGTGTTCCACCTTTTTTCAATAATTTTTGGCATTTGTTTGAAGAAATTTTCTTAGTCTTGCTCGTTCTCATTTATGATGGTCTTCATCTTCTCAATGATTGAGTCGAGGCCATCGTATATCTATATCTCTCCCAAGCAAGGCTTGTCCATTTTAGTATAACAAATGATACTCAAAACTGGCTTGATGAAACAAGGGAGATACTCGACATGATTCCACCAAAAGTAATCTAGAATCGTCTGCTTAATATTTGTTTCCCTCTCATTGTTGCTTTTCCTTCATATGGACCATGTTTGGCTAATGACCATGTTAGAAAGTGCTTCTCAAACGTCCACAAGTTTTATCAAGATGTTTGTGTTAGTAGAAAAATAGGTTTTAGCAACCTATTCAAATTAAAAAATAAAATAATTAAAAACAAATTTAAAGAAGAATTATAATACATAATCAAATTATGAATTAACTAAGTTTAAAAAACATATTTTCAAGTAACTAAAGTGAATCTAAAATATAAAATTTTATACTACTTCACTTATCTTCAATATCTCCAATTTTGAAAATGATCTAAATATAACTTGGAAAATGTGGTGGTTGCTGACAAACATTTGGATCTCCTTAGCCTCTACATACAACTCTTTGATCCAATCAATTTTGTTCCCAATCTTTTGTAGCATAAGATTAAGAGAGTGGATAACAGATTGTCAAAAATATGTGTGAATAGTGTTCCTCAACCAACAACCCAACAACTCTACAATTTTTTGTGTTGGCAATTATGACTTGAGCAATGTTACGGGTTTCCTTTTCCTCAATGGCTGTGAGAAGATATTAGCAATAAATTGGCCACCCTTTACTTGCCCCTCACTATCCATTGCTCTCTAATACATTCTTTCCTTAGGGGACACTTACATTGATTGAGGGCCAATTTTCAACATTTTTCCACCCATTAAAAATAAATGAAATTCCTATCTTGACCTATGAATCCTTTATGGGCTTCAATGAATCTTCTACAAGTTTGATCTCTTTGTCCAATAAGGTGCCACACACCTCATAACCTGGTACCTTGTACCCTTTTGAAGCTTTATTAATTTTTATCACCATTTGTTGCCAATATGGTGAGCAAACAGCATTGAAAGTGAACCATTTGTATAAATACATCTTGTTATGTGTTGATCAGCAATGTCTCGAGTCTCATTTTGAAATTCCATTTCCAAAGGTCCCTTTGTTCTCTTCAATGTAGTGGGTTCTTCACTTTTAGGAGCGGTAAAAAATGGGTGGCTCTCTATCACAATATTGGGGTTCATCTATTTGCTCTTGGTCCATAATTTATGCTATCACTTACTTCGATGGCACGTGCAAACTATTCTTTCCAGGGCAAGCTTTGATACCTAGTTTAGGAATTTCACAGAAATGGGCTTTCACCCGATTATATGAACTTGAATATCTGACATCACATCCCTTGGCAATCCAAATATAACCCCCACCACCTGGAATCACTTGTAGCATATTAATATATGTCCATAAGAACTTAGATCTTTTCTAAATTTAGGTCAGCTTGTGGAGCTAGAACTAGCTGCCATTGTAATTCCTATGGCAAGAAATTTTATAAACAACACATTCAAAACAGAAAACAAAAAATACATATATAAAACCTAGCTCTTTTAAAATTTTAAACATAGTGATACTTTTCTAGAAAAATGGAAGAAAATCAAAGAAGAGAATTTATTTCATGTTTGTAAAACAAAAATGAAGGGGAAAAGGAAAACTTCTTTGCAAAAATATTCTTCTATGATCTTCTTGACAACTAATTGACACTACCAAATATGTACGAATGACAATGCAACGGTTGTAAATACTTAAATGATCAATCTTCAAATCTCTTTGTTGAATGACAAGTAAGAATGAAAATTTAGCCTTTTTGAATGGTATTTGTCTTTTGCAATACAAATGAGTTAAAATGAGTTTTTTTGGTGTTTGAAATTCTTTAGAAGGCATTTCTAGGGTGACAAACTCATTTTAGGGTGCACAGGTCAAAGTCAAAGAAGGAAAAAGTTAAATAAAAGAAAAAAGTAAAATTAAAAAACCATTGCAAGGGTGACAAATCCGCCTTGGATCCAGTTGGGTATCCAGTTGGGTCCAATTGGATCCTCCTTGGGTTCACCTAGGTTTGTCTCAAGCAAACCCAACGCCCTTGACTTGTGTCTTATGCATATCCACAAGTGGAGTGGAGTAGATTGCAGATCTGTTTGAACTAGACCTAGATCCGAGATAACAAAATTTTATTAAAAAGATTAAGGATGGAGCAGGCAGCACAAACATTATTCATATCATAATGGGTAAGAAATATATAATATATAGCTTTATAAGCTCTTTCAATCTCATGGGTGAAATTATCAATCATATATGAGTTTCATCGTCCAACCACTTGAATATGTTTTTAATGTTATCTTAATAATTGATGTAGGAGCATTTAGGTTCATGGGAAATCTTGCATCACCAAAAATAGTAGTGGTTTATGTTATTAGTTTTCTAGCTTTAGTTTTGTGTTTGATTTTGTTGTTCTTATCACCTTTTGCCTTCTCAAAGATTGCCATAGAAAGGGGCAATTTCTTTTATGTTCCAACCTTCTATAGTTGTGCTATAGGCCATTCTTAGGTTGTTGTAGTCATGAACTGAGCTATTGTAGATAGACTTTGATATTTGAACTGCTACAGAAAATGCTATAAGAGTTGCATGTGTTTTGGAACAAGAACTGTGCAATGCGCTATAAGAAGATAGCATGCATGTTTTGCGTTGAATTTTCTCATCCTAAGGCTGTGATATGAATTATAAGATCTAAGTGTTGAGTTGTATATTGTGCAAGCTAGATGCCAAGTTGGAAATTACTTCATGCAATTTAGCTACTACTTTGGGAAGATTGTTAGGCAGACCGTGGCAGTTTGATCGGCGAGTAGTACATGATGGACATGCCAACACCTATTCTTTGCCAAAGGATGGGGTTCGTCATAAGTTGAAGCTCTTGAAAGAGGCAGAGGAAAAGGTATGTAGTAATGCAAGAATTTGTTTTGTTGATGGAAGAAGGTTCCTAGAAGGTATGAGGCATGAGCATATGTGTTTTACATTGATCCCTAAAGTTGATAAAGAAGATACTACTGAGGTACCTGTAGAGGTTTCAGATTTGTTGAATGAGTTTCAAGCTATTATTTTTGATAACGTACTTGAAGGTTTGCCTCTAGTAAGAAAGATTAGTCATCAGATGGAACTGATTCCTGGAGCCAGTTTTCCGAATAAGGCAGCTCATCGTATGACTCCAGCAGAGAGTGAAGTGTTGAATAGACAAGTGCAAGAGTTGTTGCGGAAGGATTGATCAGAGAGAGTTTGAGTCCATGTGTAGTACCTACAGTACTATCACCAAAGAAGGATGGGGAATGGTGGATGTGTACAAATTCTAGAGCCATCAACAAGATCACCATCAAGTATAGATTTCCCTTGCCGAGAATTGGTGACATTATGGATTGTTTGAGTGGAGCTAAGTACTTCACGAAGATAGATTTGAAGAGCGGATATCACCAGATCCGGATTAGAGAAGGAGATGAATGGAAGACAACCTTTAAAACCAAGGAGGGCTTGTACGAGTGGTTAGTCATGCCTTTTGTCCTAACCAATGCACTAAGCACATTTAAGTAAAGTTTTGTGGAATGAGGTATTGAAAGAATTTTAGAAAATTGGTTATTGTTTATTTGGATGATATTTTGATTTTTGTGTAATACATTGGAAAACACTTGATGCATCCGAAGAATTTTGAAATAAAAGGGAGGAGAAGTTGATTAATTTGAATAAATTTAGTTTTGTGAAGAGAGAGTTCATGTATCTGGGATTTTTTGTCTTAGGAGAGGGTCTTAAAATGGATCCAGAGAAGGTGAAAGCTATCGTTGAATGGCCTACCCTAAGGAATGTTATAGAGGTAAGATAATTTCATGGTCTAGCAAGTTCTTATAGAAATTTTATTAAGAATTTTAGTAGTATATGTGCACCTCTAACTGAAGCGATGAGAGGGGATAGAAAAGTTTAAGTGGACTCTGGGAGTAGCCAAAGTTTTGATATGTTGAAGAAGAAATTTATAGAGCAACCTATTTGGGCATTTCCAGATTTCAATAAGGTCTTTTAGGTAGATTGTGATGCTAGTGGCACTGCCATAGGAGTTGTTTTGAGTCAAGAAGGTAAGCCCATTGCCTATTTTAGTGAGAAGGTGAATGATGCTAAGAAGAAATATTTTGTCTATGATCGGGAGTTGTATGCTATAGTTCAGGCTTTGAAGAAATGGAGACACTATTTGTTGCCAAAAGAATTTGTTTTATATACTAATCACCAAGCTTTGCAATATCTCAATAGTCAAGGAAAGTTAAATCAAAGGCACTTAAAGTGGGTTGAGTTTTTGGAGAGTTATACCTTTGTTTTGAAGCATAGGAGTGGAAGGTCAAATAGAGTTGCAGATGCCTTGAGTAGAAGGAAATTTTTTTTTATAGAAATGAATATAGAGGTTGTTGGGTTCAATGAACTCAAGAGTTTGTATCCTGAAGATCAAGACTTTGTAGAAGCTTGGAAGGCCTATTTGGAACCTGATACATTGGATAGGACGAGATGGTTGGATTTCTTAATCCAAGATGGGATGTTGTTTAGAGAACAACAATTGTGCATTCCAAGGAGTTCTATGAGAGAGAATATAATCAAGGACAAGCATATTGGAGGCTTGGTTGGACATTTTGGTCGAGATGAGACCATTGCTCTTGTTAATGAGAATTATTATTGGCCACGTTACAACAAGATGTGAAGAAGTTTGTACAAAGTTGCTAAGTATGTTAGATGGCGAAAGGAACAAGTCAGAATATTGGATTGTATCAGCCATTACCTGTATCTAAGAGGCCATGGGAGGATATTAGCATGGATTTTGTTCTTGGCTTGCCAAGGACACAGACAGGGCGTGATTCCATATTTGTGGTGGTGGATAGATTTTCAAAGATGGCACATTTCATTCCGTATCATAAGACCAATGATGTTGCAAAGTTGTTTTTCAGAGAGGTGGTGAGACTACATGGTCTACCAAAGAGTATAGTTTTAGACAGAGATACCAAATTTGTTGGTTATTTCTAGAGGACATGATGGAAGAAGTTGAAGATAGATTTGAAGTTCAATTCTGCACACCATCCACAAACTGATGGACAAACAGAGTTGGTGAATAGGAGTTTGGGTAACTTGCTAAGATGCTTGGTAGGAGATAAGCCTAAGGGATGGGATTTGATTATACCACAAACAAAATTTGCTTATAATAATTCTGTCAATAGGAGCACTGGTAAATCACCATTCCAGATTGTGTATGGGAGTAGTCCAAGAACTGCTTATGAACTGAGAAAGATGGATAAGGGGGAGAAGGGTAGTGTTGAGGTTGAAGATTTTGCTGAGCACCTGAAGAATTTGCATAAAAAGGTGAAGAAACATATCAATAAGATGAACTCACAATATAAGGCCAAGGTAGATCAGAAAAGGAGGTATAAGGAGTTCTAGGTAGGAGATGAAGTCATGGTTCATTTGCGAAAGGAAAGGTTTCTAGTCGGTACATACAACAAGTTAAAGATGAAGTTTGGACCATGCGAGATCCTGAAGAAGCATGATTCAGGAAATGCTTATGAAGTAGAGTTGCCTAGTGGAATAAACATTCTCCTTTGTTCAACATTGTTGATTTGACAGAGCATCATGAAGGTGATATAGAGGAGGGGCCGTTAAAGAACAGTGGAAAATTCCAACACCTTCTTCAAAAAAGGAAGAGATAGAAGAAATCTTGGATAGCCATGTGGGTAGAAGCGCAAGAAACAAGAAATATGCAGAGTACTTGGTGAAATGGAGAGGAAGGCTTGTTGAAGATTCATCATGGTTGTCTAAGGCTGAGGTTAACCGTCTTGGTTTCCTTCGAACTCCTGAGAAGTGAGAAGGTCACTTTTCAAATTACCTTGAATGTCTGATGCAGGAGCATCTAGCGATGCAGGGCAATCTTGCATCACCCAAAAAAATTGTTTTCTTTATTTTCTTTAGTTGTTTTGAGTCCCATGATGGCACTGAAGAGGTGTAAGACAATCAGGCATCAAAAATAGCGAAAAACGGGCACTTACTATTTTTAGTAAGTTGGCCTAAACAGGCTTGTATGGACCTAAAAATTTACCCCAAGGAGCAGAACTGAAAAACATTTCCGGTTGCGAAAGAATCACCTCAGTACCTTGCATGGTTTAGGAGATATTAAAGTTTCCGTCATGAGAAATTTCTCCAATGCGACTTCAATTTCATATATGAAGACTTTAGAGGCCCCGAAACAGCTTGAAAAGTTACAAACTGATCTACGGTGTTGTAGATTTCTTAGAGAGCTTTCCAATGATATGCAATAATAGCAAATTGGACACTCGGATCAAAAGTTATAGCCCCCGTGAAGTTGCCCCTCTAAAAAGCAAATTTCATTAAAATTTCTTCCTAGGCCAGAAATCAAGCGGTGGGATTTTTGGCGCCAAAACAAAAGGGAAATTTGAACTTTATAGAACATTTTTGGGCAGTTATTGGGTAAAATAAAAAGGGTTAAATGGGGGTTGTAGGAGGGGCTCCAATAGTGTAGATTGTGGCTCCGAATAATATATTTTCTTTTCAGAGTTGATTTTGTTGTAATGAATCAAGCCCATGAGGCTGTAGCATGTAAGTTTTGAATTTGTAATTTCATTATCTGAAAATAATTGAAAGTGAGTTATTTTTCTGTCTCGCATCTTCTGTGTTGGTATCTATTGTTGTGATTTGTGTGGTTTCAAGTGACTTGGCCCTCATCAGATTTGAGGCTGTTCAATCCATGAAAGTTGTAGTTTTAATTAAGGTCTAATAATTTTCTTCTTGTTCATTGTCATTTTTATATTTGGCCGCTTGAGTTGGCTTTTCGTAGCGGGTACTCCAACTTGGAGTATACTAACATGGTATTTTTGGCAACTCATTTCTGCCCTTGCATGACCTTTTAGCTTAGTTTCTTTTGTTGTAGTGATTATTCTACATTGCAAAAACTGTTTTCTGTAGTTGGGCTTTTTCTTGTTTCTTTTCCTCTTTTCTGTGGTGTTTATTCTTTTCTTGGCTGTACAATTGATGATGGATTGTCTCCATTTTTGGGGCTATGTGGATGTTTCTCATGCTGGCATAAAAAACTACTATGAATACCAAGAGTTGGCTAGGCTACGTGTTGATTTGTGAGGGTTCTCCGCTACAAAAACTAGAAAATGCCATCTTGGCTAAACTGATGGTTGCACTCAGGATATCATTGTTTTATTCTAATCTTTTGAGGACAGGATTGTCGTGGGTTGAGAATCATCATAACAGAAAAAGAAAAAAAGAGAACAACTACAGAAGGGGAAACGGGACTGACCCCTTCGGCGAATCAGAGGTTTTTGTTGCCCATGGAAAGAAGAAGAATGGAAAAACAAATAAAGAATTAGTTTGTTATTCCCTAAGGGATTTTCCCCTAGTGTTGAAAAGAGTTAGGCTACAGGGAGTGTTCTGCAACTTATGCAGCACTATGTAATTTTGTAATAAATTTGTATTGAGGTACAAAAAACTAATAAAATTACGATTGTGGATGTTGTTACATCCATATTGCATGTTTTGTGATTTGTAGGCTGATTGATTGGGCTATTTTTCATTAAATCTCCCGATGTAGGCTGCATCAATATTCTTTAGATCAATTCCTAACATTCCTCTCTGTGATCCAATGTTTGTTGAACTGGATCTTGACAACTGAAATGATATAGTAATCAAGTTTGATATTCTTTATGCAGCAAATCTTTGTAAAATCCTCTGAATATTTTGGTTCTACACTATGCACTTGTTTGTCCATAAATCCCAAAATTTTCTTTGCAAATGTGAATTGTGCATGCGAGATTATCCAAAACTGCAAAATAAGAAGCTCATGCTCACTTTCATGAGTTTCCAAACCTCTCTAAATGCTAGGTTGGTCATAAGTATCCAAAATATTGTGAGGTCAAATTGGCTTATGTGTGCCGATTGCAATTTAAAAATGTCTTGACTGCATGTCTGTTAAACTAATAAAGAACAATGGTCTAATGGTCTCTAGAGTCAATTACTCCTATGTCTGGCAAATGATGTTGACACATAAAAAAACTGCCAGTGGCAGAAAAACTCTTCCAAAACATGGAAAAATTTGATGTACCACCTCCGATCATCATAAATAACCTGTGATTTCTACAAAAATGCAAAACTCAATTCTCTGCAAAATCTGCAATCACTTAATCTATTGGAATAATATATAAGCTTGAGATGTAACTAATATCTTCTCAATTACAATCTCAAATCAAAACTCAAGCAGGAAATATCCAGTCTTGGAAAGAGTAGTCTACAGATATTGCTAACTGGTGCAACCCAAAATCTGATAATCTTGTAGGAAATTATGAAATGCTCAGATATTTTGAGGTACAACATATGGAATATCCATAAAACCATCAAATTTGATAGACATGTCTATAAACAAACATTTAAATCAAATACCATTTATGCAGATCTTCAAAATACAGAATGCCATCTCTCAATATCAACAAGAGCAAAATCCATCAAATGCATGAGTGAACTAGTCATCATCCATGTGAAGTATCCAACAATTCAACAAGTACCAACAATTGAGAGTCATATCCCCAACTACTAATCTTTATCAAACTCAGAGCAACAACCATTCACAACAAATGTATACAAATCACTATCCAATCATCAACTAGATGCACAAAATCTCTAAGTAGATCACACAATCTATAGATGTTAACGAGCATGTTGAAAACTATTGTCTAATCTAAATCATTGAACTTGATCAGTATTAGATGAAGTCAAGTGCTGAATGTTTCAAACCAATAAAAAATGCACATATGCTCAAATGCAACAAAACCTATATGTTGAATCAGAATTATGATATGCTTGTTCCAAATCTTGGGAAAACCCGATCTTCTAGAACTTGTCAAGATATCTTAAGAAAAAACCCAAAAAAACACATAAGTTATCACCAATTGTCATTTTTTAAACATAGTGGAAAACAAAACATCTTGTGCAACAATCTCATAATGACGAGATATGTTCACTCAAACAAACTAGCAATTTAGGAAATAGTAAGATGCATCTTTGGAATATCACCAAAAATTGTATCCAATAACAAAAATACAAACTGAAGTACTGCATAATACGTAGTACACAAATGCCAAAGTCTAGTGTTACAAGACTCACCTAGACTTGTAAAGATTGGGCGAGTCCTAAGGGGAGCAAGTGGAAATGAAGCCTAGGGACTTGTGACCTGAGGACTCAGTGAGTTTGGTTAGACTCACCAACTTTGCTAGACTCGCTAGACTTGGCAAGTCTTTTTGGGAAGACTCGACCAAGTTACTGAAAATTAGGAAAAAGAAGAATAAAATATTGAAAATGCTCAATTGTAGAAGCATGAAACTCGAGCATTTTTTGAAGGTTTTTGAGGACATTTGAAGGTTGGTTAAAAGTGATAAAATTATGAAAAATGACATGGACCATGTAGGTTTGTGTGGTCTCAAAGGCTTTAATTTGAGCTTGGTGGTGGGGGCTCTGTCCCTTGACTCCACCCTATATCGTAACAGGAAGCGCATTGGGGGTGCCATCCCTCAACACAACATCAACTCAATATCTGAAATGTCTTAAGTCAAAATCTGACTTCTAATTTCCATGAGAGTGAAAAGAATTCTCTATAGAATCCCCCTAGAAAGGAAGGTGATACTTTGAAATACATTTGCCAAATCAACAAGTTGAATTGATCATGTGTGTATTAGCAAATCCTTCTTCCTGGAGGCCAGAACAAATAATGAAGCTGAGTAGACATTGGTTGTGGAAGGTTTGAACATTGCCCATCATGATGTGTAAAAAGTTAATTGGTAGAAGCATTATTTGTCTGTAAGGATCTTGATGTTAGAAGCATTCTTTGTCTGTACGGATCTTGATGTTATTTCTTTCTCCCATTGCTTTTGGGAATGGTAACAGAACAATGAGTCTCCTCAACAATCATGGGATGGATGTCAACCCCACGCCCTGTTTCTTGTCAGAAAACATGGTTGTTTGGGAAAGTCTTGACAAGATTATCCTTATTTGAGAAAGCTTCTGGAAATAATTGTGGAGCATTTTATATCAATGTTTGAATCATACTGTTTGATCCATCATCAAGATGAGGAAAGAATTGTGTTGGATTGCAGACTCAACTTCCTAAATAGGAGGGTCGGGCAAGGATGTGGAGAGGAAATGAAAACTGAGAAAAGATGGAAGGGAAAAAATGGAAAAAAAAATATTCAACCTCCACTACTAAGCAGACCAAGGAATGATTTACCATAAATGAAAGATTCTAAATTACATATTGCTTATTATTAATAGAAATTCTAATGAAAGCATATATAATATGTGCTAGAAAATACATACAAATATGTTAATCTATATTATGCTAAATGCTAATAACAATAAATGAGAAAACATAAAAATACATGAACTGTTGAGCAATAATCTATATATATATATATAGTGTGTGTGTGTGTGTGTGTATATGTGCTGTGTGAACTATGCAGAAGGTGTTGGGTGTGGTGCTCCAACTTTTGATGATCTAATTAGGTTGTGCTCAGAATATGGGACTGCATCAGATGGTGCTAATCCCCTAGTGTAAAGCTCCTGAGCTAAGGCATACATACTGATGTTGCAACATTTGTAAGTGGTGGTGTAGTGTTGCATGATGTGGAGCCACATGGCACATGAGGTTGAATGCATACTCTATAACAGTTTAGTATGCAAAAATAGTTACTGAGTAGGCCTGCTTTAATAACTACTATTTTATATATTTATGGCTAGAAAGATTCAAAGCATCTTCTTATTACTATATTGGGAGTGAGGGTGGATGGCTAGTATATTAGTTGTGCGGCTGGATGGCTATCTAACATATTGGGAGTGAGAGTAGATGTCTATGTACTAAGAAATCGCCAATTGTGGTAAATTATTCAGATTTGTTATCTATCTGATTGAGGAAAATATCCTTCCAGTATTCTATTATTACGTTGTTTTTAAATTAATTGACCTTTTGGTTATTACTTACAAAATATATGCAATATTCCAATTTTTGACTAATTTAATATATGCATATAATATATTGAATGAATACATTTTTGTAAATGTATAGTATACATGGTTTCTAAATACATGCAAACCTTTTGGTTTTTTGCTATCATTGATTTAATTGAATGCTTTGTCAACATATGTTAAGTTGTCAAGCTGTTTTGTAGGCTATATTGAGTCTAGGTAGCAAATGCATTGCTTCCACAATAATTAGTTGTAGCTTGCATTTGGATGGTATTTTGAATGCTTTCCATTGATCTGAATAGCTGCTAGCAAATCACATCTTTCTGATGGTCTATCCAAAGTTGCTACCAGTGTTTTGTACTAACATTTTCTAAGTTGCCGGTTCAGGTACGGGTTTAGATGTGGGTTCAGGTTCGCCGGTTCAGCAAAAAAAAAAATTCCTAGGGTACGGGTACGGGTACGACCATACTATATATATATTTATATAATGATAATGCCAGACTCATAAGCATGCTCAAAATTATAATCATATGATCATAATGCCATAATGCCATAGAATATTGAAACAATGAAATACGCCATACGGTAATACCTCATATAATCTGTAATCATATTCATAATTTGCAAAAATGTAAATGTAAATACGCCATAATGCCATATAATCTGTAATCATATTCATAATTTTTTAGCTTGGAGGCAAAAAAATGGTGTTTTTGCTCTTTTGAGTTTGCAAAATGAGCCTCATTTGGTCGGCCAAGTCAATGGAAGGCAATCTGGGCACTTTTTAGGGTTTTATTTTTTTGTTTTCAAGTTGAGTTTTTGCCTTTTTCTAGGCTGGATGATGTGGGTCCTCCCAGGTCCTTCTAGGTTCTTCCCGGGTTCGGCCAGGGTTCTCCATTTTCCACCCGGGTTCTCTGTGGGTCCTTTTGTGAAGGACCCACAAAGAACCCGGCTGGAAAATGGAGAACCCAAGCGAACCCAGAGAAGAACCGAACCAGAACCAGAACCCACACGTATTTTGGCCGATTCGGGGGGCTAAAATGAAGAACCCGGTAACAGAGAATATTTTATTAAACATATACAATTTATAATTTTTTATTGTTGAAAGCATGATTACATACCATGTAAATATGCGTAAGTGCTGCATGCATGTATAGGTTTAATCAAAGCATGTATAAATGCCAATTTTTTGGTGAAAAGCTTCTTGTTAAACATTCATGTTCCTATTTTCAACCCTAACAGGAGAACTAGTATTGGTTTTTGTATTAGATGTATAACATTTTGTGCTCTTGTAGATAGTTGCCTGATGATAAAAGTCTGAGCACTTGCTCAGGCAAGACCCAGGTTCAAGCTTCAGTGTGCATTGCAAATGTGCACAAAAAGTGTGTAGGTGCCTGTGGAGTGCCTTGGATCCCATTCTTTGATGTCACACAGAATAGGGGATTTCTGAGAATAAGAAAAACCTCGTGTAACTTAGTCATTTTTGTTTTTACTGATACAAGTACTTTTTTTTTTTTTTTTGTGCTTTTAATGGATCTGTCCAAATTTGATGTTTTATTGAGTGCATCAAGTAACATGTTGGTTTTGAAAGCAGTGAACTTGAAATTCATTCTCAGTAGAGTCTGCTACAATTACTAAGCTGATTGTTCTGTAATCATGTTAAAGTAGCCATCTAACTTGGAAGCCATCTAATGTTATTGAATCACACCAGTAACATGCTAGTCAGAAAGAAAACAATCTTGAAATCACTTATCTCATTAGAAACTGCTCATTTATTGGGTTTTATCGTCATTGAGCTCCCTGTTAGGAATCTATCCTCTTTTAATAATGTAATAGACAAATGAATTTTAATGTTCTGTGAATGTTCACAGCACTAAGGATATTGTGTCCTTTATCTTTAATGTTTGCAGATCTGTGCTGCATCCTAGAAGAATATTTAAGGGTCGGAGAAAGTAAATTTAAGTGGTTTCCCAGTAAATTGAGTTGTCTCCCCAATTTCCTGTTTAGATATTCTGATGATTGAAGTTTCCATTCTTACTTGGAGTATGCCTGAAATTGCCTTAAGAGAAACTTACACAACATAAAATTGTTTTCAAATAATTATTCCATGGTAAATTATATAATAGATATTGAACTTAAGAAAAAATGAACTTTCAACATTTATGAAAGAGTGAATAACAACTTAAACTTGAATCCAATCTACAGACTCTTTTCAATTACCAATCATGGCAGGGATTGGAGAGAAACACATGATAGGCCGCTAGAAAAATTATTCATCACAAGTAAGCCCAAGGGCATGCTCATACCCCCCTTGGCCCCAAGTGGTAGGAACATCCAACCGAGACAATTCCATCCAACTTAGGGTGGTGTCCTTAAATTGTGAGAACCTATACATTATTCACCTCAATTAAGCCCAAGGGCATTCTCATAACACCCTTGGCCCCAAGTGGCAGGAGCCAGGAACATCCAACCAAGACAATTCCATCCAACTTAGGGTGGCGTACTTACATTGAGAGAACCTATACCGCCCTTCCCTAACATGTTTCCTTGCCAACCCTATACATGATTGCTTTTAAAGAGAAGGATGTAGATTATAATAATATGAATAAATTCACTATTTCCTTATTGACCAATTTAGACAACATATTTCTCCTTATTGCATATTAGTCATTATGAAATTAGCTATATATATATATGTTTATTTACCTATCAGATATTATACATCTACTGCATATACAATCAAATGCATCCCAATCACTTACTGTATTAATAGCTGCTGCTTTTCTGAATGGAGATTTCTATTTTCTGCTTGCTTTATCCAAATTCACTTTCACATATATTTCTTCTTTAAATCTGCTCAAATTCAAAATGATATTACATTCCATTTCTTAAAATGCCAGTTCAGATCTGCTCTAAAATCTTTTGATGTTACCTTCCACAGATTGCCATTCCAATCATTTTTATCCCCTTTTATACCATACCCAAAAGATGCGATTTCTCCGAGGAGGGACAACTTGTCCCAAGAGATGTGACTTATTGAAAGAGGTCGACTTCTTCAATTAAATTTATTTTAGTCCTCTCAAAAGAGGCGGCCACCTAGAGAGGAATGACCTTTACAAAGGAAGGCATCTCATTAGTGATGGTGAGCTACATATGAAGTGGACGATTCCTTGAAGGGGTCGGCCCTTAAAAACAATAATAATTTTTTAATTTAAACTTCCTTTTAAAGGAGTCGGCATTATTTGTCTAAGCACTGCCTCACTGCTAATTGCTCTAAAATGAACTGGTGCCTTCTTAAATCTTAATCACTGCATATTAGTAATTGGTGTTGCTGTATATTAATTTTCCTTGCCCAGGCTGAGTGCTACGATTGGATGAGGGGATGTCTTCATGGCGGGAGCATGACATATCTGTAGATATATTTTTCATTTTTAACAACTGAAAGAATGAAATGTGTTCCAACATTCTAGGCTAATGCATAAGGATGAGGCTATTGAAAAATGGATTCAATTTGATAATTACTTCTTATTTATTAGAGTAAAAAAGACCCATTACTGACTTCTAAATTTTTTCTTAAATTTACAGTGCTGTATTCAGGGAGCTAAGGAAGCACCACCGTGATTTTCCTAGTTGGTGTGGGGAATGCCTTCGCCAGAAGAAAGAACACCAGAAACAACTCCTGGAGGAAAAACAGCAGGTGGAACAGCAGTAACCATTTCTGATGCTTGGCATGCTTGAACTTGTGGGCCAATATTTCAAAGTAGATTGCATTATATTATCTCATGGCTGGTTATGGGTTCATGTTTACAGGAAATTCTTTGTACAGAATCAGGATAGTCAACCTTACTCTTGCAAGTCAATGGATGGTCAATATTGTTCCATAGTACATATTTTAAACGAAGCCTCATGGCAGCTACATTTGTTCTCACGAAGAAGGTTACACGATAGATTTCATTTTTGTCCTTATTCGTTGACTCAGGTTGTTAAGTACTATAGAGTAAATGGAATGGTGTCCTAAATTCCCAATGAATTCATCTGTATTTGTTGGCCTTGGATAAGAGCAAGACAAATATGGTGATTAATTAAAGATGAAGTTAGTGTTATCATCACGTGCAGAAGAATTTAGGGCTATTATTTGTATCTTGGTTATTTAGCAATTAATGTAATGGTAGGTATCAGTTTCCACAGTTCATGAAGTTGGCATAAGTGCTTTTGGATCAGTGATCTATTATCAGGATGAAGAGAATTAATGCAATGTTAAGAATTGTGTGATGCTATTATTTTGGACTTTGGTTATGCTTAATTGCTGCAGGCTTACAGATTTGCAAGTACTTTGAATATGACATCAACAAATTGAACTGTTAAAAATGCTAGGAATGAGAGTGCAATTGATGTGCCCATCTTATGAGCAAATGAAATGAGAAAATATGATCAACCCAATTACGAATTTAAAAATTCTTGTTAAAGATATGAAGAATGTATTTGAATTTTGATGATGTCCTCAATCCTAAACTCTAGTGCTTCAAGCTTCAAACTTAATCCTGGGGCACTAGAGGCCAGATCCTTAACCTTAGTGTCTATTGCTAAACCCTTAAACTAATGCTAAATTCTTAAGCTCTGTTGGCAAACTCCCAAACTCCAAACCCTATCCTCTAAGCTCAGTGCACAAACCATAATGTCATAATCTTGAATCATAATTTTTAAACCTTAATAGCACAACACATAAAGCTTTAACTCCAATGCTTAAAACCATAAGCTGTTAATGTCAAAATTCTAAAATCTGAAATATTTGTTCATAATAAACCTTAAATCCCAAATATTAAATCTCTCAACCCTATAGCCTCAACCATAATCTCTAAACCTTGTGCATAAACCCTAAACTCTAAGCAATGATACATAAACCCTAAACCATATAGCATGTGCATCAAACATAATCTCTAGACCTTAGACTGTAATACATAATCCTTAAATACAAATCTTAAATAGTAATGCAAAAAACTGAAAATTTTCATCTATACCTTAGTCGTAATCTTTAAACACTGAAGTCTGGTGTGTAAACTTAGATTGTAGGCTTAAAGTGTAATGTCTATACCTTAAATCATACAAATTGTAAACCCTATTGCATAAGCCTCAGGTTCAAACGCTTAACACTAAACCTTGATGACAAACTCTCATGCTCAAATAGCCTTAATGTTTAATTCTTAATTGTAAATCCTAATTCATTCTTAATTGTAAATCTTAATTCATGGCTCTTTAATGTGCAAAATACTGAAGTCCTAGTGAACAAGGATTAAACCCTTGGACCAAAGTTTTAATTTCTACACACAAAACTATAAGCTTTAAAACTTAATTTTTGATGAATGTGAAGAATTCATCTAAAGACTTTACGGATGTATAACAACAAAAAAAGGCAAAATGACAAAAATAGTAATTTATAAACACTGTTTTCTAAACCTCAAGGTCAAAACTTTAAAAAAAAAAAAAAAATTAGACTGCAGGAGTCGGGTAGCCTCCCCTATAAACTGCAGTGTGTCTGGTAAAAAAAATTCATGTGACCGGTGATGTTGGGGCAACACGCCCTCCGGTACCATGGGGACGGAGGGGAGACTAGATCTCGTGACCTCTTGCTCGCAACAGGATGCTTTAGCCAATGAGCTAGACCTTCCACCCCTCAAGATCAAACTTTTAACCTTTAACTGTAGTAGTGAATGCTCGTGTTCAAACCTCAGGTCTAAATGCCTTTCTTGAACTTGAAATTCATGACACTTAATGTGTAAACACTGAAGTCCTAGTGAACAGAGATTAAAACCCTTGGGCCTAAATTATAATGTCTAAGCGCGAAACTATAAGCTTTAAAACTTAGTATCTTTTTGAATGTGCCAAAATAATTCATCTAGCTTTGTGGATGTTCGACGAAAAAGGAAAAAAGGAAAATGACAAATAATAACACATTATTTTGTATTATGGGCCTTGCAATTTTTTTTGGATGGATTGCATGTGAAAAAAATGAGAACATGGAAGAACCCGAGCCTCGTGTTTTTCCAGCGAGTTGTGATGCAATGGAGAGAGGAAGTTAGAAGAACTGAGATAGAGAATTTGCAAATTCAGGATTGGTTTTGGACAGAGAACCATGGAGGTGCGACGATGCGGTTTTGAAAGGAGGAGATTGGATTGGGGAACCAAGGCCAGATAATTGGCAAGCCAAAGCTGTAGATGTAGTTGTGAGGTAGCAT
>VDFB02321977.1:27908-98661 GCA_007258455.2 Sequoia sempervirens | reverse complement strand
TATATATATAACTTCTTTGAAAATTAAGTTTGTCTATATTCCATTTGATATTCAAATGAATAAGATTAAGTTAACATTTCATACACAATATTGTTTCTATATATTTACATATACATATATCGACATATTTGTATGGACATTCCCATTTGTCAATACATACGCGTATATCGACACGTGTATACATATGTATATATGCATATATCTCACATATACATACATTTGATTATTCAATCAAACAAAAACAATTGATATCTTATCAATAGTTATATATATACATCTAAGGTATATTTATATACATACATGTCCCATTGTCCTCTCAATATCACCATGCCCATGAGCAACCGATCCATGAGTGTGTGTAGGTACATCTACCTATGTATTCTCATGTGTGTATTATCTCATGCATATGGGTTATCGTTGACATACATATGTATACATATATATACATTCTATATATATATCATCAATCAAGAATAGTAATACAAAGAACTCATATGCACCAAGCATTTAAACACAATCCAAGAATGCTCTTAATAGAAATCAAGATCCTTCCTAATGCAAACACATCATACCCAAAGGATGAATTACCGATTCCCAAAACTATGACTTGACTCAATCATTCTATAAGTGAGTGTGTGTGTAAGCTCGGTTAGGTTTCATTATAGGTTACCCAACCAAGTTTTTCTCCTGAGTGATACTTCCCCTTGCTTCCAGAGGAATGAATCTGAATCTACATCCAACTTAACACATTTTCATGGTAGTCAGTCGTTAATAAAAAATAAGCATTTATACATTTCATAATTAGAATATCAAACTCAATAACCATTCATTCCAGATATCCATTCCATTATATAACATCAAATGAAATAAACATTCATTCATAATTTTCAAATGATTTAGATAAACAAAGTGCAACCATATATATATTTTCTAATCAAAATTCCAAATACATTCACATATGCAACAATTTACCCTAACATAGTAATAGTTAATAGGTAAATGCACAACGAGGTGCAACATACTCCCCCCTTGTGAATCATTGTCCCCAATGACTTTATTTAGCAAACATAAACTAAACAAAGCAAACAAACATTATTTTCAAGCACTTTCAAAAGCATGCAAGACATGTGGAAACTTTTTCTCTATTTTAGCATGGTCTTCCCAAGTGGCAGAATCTTCCGCATACTGGTCCCACTAGACTTTGCATTGCACAACTTCTCTGTTACGTAAGCGAAGCTTAATGGTTTCGAACACCTTGAAAGGCTCAATTGTTACCACTCTGAGATCTTATACCTATAAAACATTCCAATCAATTACATGATTATCTCCTAGTATATAGTTTTTTAGGTAAGAAACATGAAAGATGTTATGCTTCCAAGCAAGAGCTGGTGGCAAAGCAATTCGGTAAGCTATCAGATTCACTTCCTCAAGAATCTCAAAAGGACCTACATAGTGCGGAGCTAGTTTGGATGAATTTCCAAACTTGATGGAACTCTTATGAGGTCTAACCCTTAACAACACCTTATCACCTACTGCAAAATTCATGGGTACTCACTTTGCATCTACATAGTTTTTTCTATCTATCATTGGCTTCAACTAACCTTTGCTTAACAATTCTAACATGTTCCTCCATTTTTTTCCAACATCTTTGGCCCAAGACTCGCCCTATCCTCAAGTTTATCCCAACTTAAAAGGGTTCAACACTTTTGGCCATATAATGCTTCAAAATGAGCCATCTTAATTACAGAATGATAGGAATTATTATAAGAAAATTCCACTAAAGGCAAGTAATCTTCCCACTTGTATTGTTGATCCATGCAATACATTCTTTATAGGTCTTCGAGTACTTGGTTCACCCTTTCTGTTTGTCCATCCGTTTTCGAATGATATGTTGAACTTATATTTAGTTGAGTCCCAAGTGCAGAAAATAAGGTTTTCCAAAGCCTTCAGGTCACTCATGCATCCCTATTTAAGATAATCTTCTCAGGAATTCCATGCAGTCTAAACACCTCTTGAATAAATTTTTGAGCTATGATAGGAGCTCCATCAGTTAGATTTCCAGGTATGAAATGCGCTACCTTAGTAAGTTTTTCCACAACTACTATAATGGCATTGTGTTTATTCTTTGACATAGGTAATCCTTGCACAAAGTCCATACTAATGACTTGCCACTTACTCTCTGGAATATCATGTGGATACAATAAATCCACATGACGATGATGTTCAGCTTTCACCCTTTGATATTCTAAGCATCTATCCACAAGTCTAGCAGTATCCTCTTTCATCCCTTTCCAAAAATATAATGGTTTCAAATCAACCAATATTTTTGTCACATCAAGATGCCCAAAGTATGGTGCTTCATGAACTTCTTTCCACACAAGATTTCTTAACTCTTTAAAGTTAGGCACATACATTCTTCCCTTATACCTAAGCAATCCATTGGGTTCAAAGTGAAAGCCCTAATACCTTGCATCTTGCAGATTGCTTGCAAGTGCTTGCTTAACTTGCATATAGTACTCATCCTCCTTGCATTTCTGCAACACTTGGCCTTTAAAGTCAGTTTGAATTGTCACTATTGAGGCAATATGACATCTACGACTTAAGGCATCGACAACCCGATTTTCTTTTCCCTTGATGTAGCTAATATTGAAGTCATAATCAGATATCAACTCCAACCATCTTCTTTGTCGAGAATTCAAATTATGTTGAGTAAATAGATATTTCAAACCGTGATGATCGGTTTTCATCTCAAAGGGATTTCCCAACAAGTAATGCCTCCACATCTGCAATGCATGAACCACTGCTGCTAACTCTAAATCATGTGAAGCATAATTTTGTTCATAGGTTTTCAGCTTCCTTGATTCATATGCAATTACTTGCCCTTCTTGCATTAAGACTCCATCTAAGCCTTCTCCAGATGTATCTATGATAATAGTGAAGTCACCATTAGGATCTGGTACTTTCAAAATTGTAGTTGTCAACTTTTCCTTGATTAGATCGAATGTTACTAGGCATTTTTTTGTTCACTCAAATTTCTTCCCTTTCCTCTGCAAAGAAGTAATTGGAAAGACTATTCTAGAAAAGTTTGCAACAAACTTCCTATAATATCCTGTCAAACCCATAAAACTTCTTACCTCAGAGACATTTTTGGGCACTAGCCATTCTAGCACTACCTTGATCTTGGCTGGATCGACTGAGATACCATCAACTAAAATCAAGTGTCCAAGTACTTTCTTCTGAAAGAAGGTACATTTAGAGAGTTTCCCATAAAACTTATGTCCTCTCAGTCATTGTAGAACTATCTCCAAATGCTTGCAATGATCCTCTTCATTCTTTGAATAAATTAGGATATCATACAAGAAAACTAAAACAAACTTATCTAGGCAATCTGTAAACACGTTCATTAGGTTCATAAATGTTGCTAGCGCATTAGTGAGTCTAAATGGTATAACTGTAAACTTATAATGCCCATATCTAGTTGTAAAGGCAGACTTAAAAATATCCTCATCTTTGATCCTCAATTGGTGGTATCCAGATCATAGATCAATCTTAGAAAACACAATAGCTCCCCGCATTTGATCAAAAAGGTCATCAATGCGTGGCAATGTATACCTATTTTTTATCATAGCTTTGTTAAGCATTTGATAATCTATGCACAATCACAATGTACCATCCTTCTTCACAAAGATTATTGGCACTCCCCAAGGTGATACACTAGGTCTTATCAATCCCTTAGATAACAATGCATCTAACTGTGCCTTAAGCTCCATTAACTCAGTTGTTGTCATTATGTAAGGCACTTTAGAAACAAGTTTTGATCCTAGCACTATATATGGAGAAATCAAATACCCTTTTCGATGGTAGTCTAGGTAGTTCCTCTAGAAACACATCTACAAACTCTTGTAAGATAGGATATCTTTCCATATTTGTCTCTCTAGTTTCCAACATTTCACCTTCTTCAACCTCTTGGTAATCCCGTGGCCCATAGTTGTCAATACCATCTTGAGAAATAAATTCCTTATAATCCTCAAACCTTTCCATCTTTACTACAAAGAGTTTGCATCCTTTCTTCTTAGCCCTAAGCAGTCGCATGGTGGAGATTTGACGCAACTTGACTTCCCTAGGTATCCCTTGTAGCATCACTTGGTTACCAAATCATCCAAGCATTCTATTGTTTTGGCATGGCAGTCTACCCTGGCTCTATGCTTCCAAAGCCAGTTCATTCCTAGGATAACATCATAGGATCCTAAGGATGCTACATAAAGGTTTACCTCTGTAGAGAAACAAGGTAGTTCAATCCTAGCTTCAAATAAACATTGTTCCATCATTGCTCTTGTCTAGTTTGCATATTCTACAACCCATGACTTTGCCATATAACCATCTTTCCTAGATATTTTCTTTGTTATTCTAGGTGAAACAAAACTTTTAGTAGCTCCAATATCTATAAGTATGGAAATAAACAAACCAAATAAAATACCTAGAGTCTCCACTGGAGTAGCTTGATACTCCACTTGACAATCGTCCAAGGTAGCATGAACCTTTTGATGGAACATTGTTTGATGGGAAGGAAGTGGGTTTCCATAAGGTTGTTACCCAGAAGGCTTATTGGGACAATTTGAAGCATAGTGGTCTCCACCACATGTGAAGCATCCCATTGCTGGTCTTTTCTTCCTTGCAAGTTCACTAGGTTTACTAGCATTACTTCTAGTATTGTTAGCATTACCACCATTGAAATTATTCCTTTTGTGTTCCCTCTTTGATTTTCTTCCATTATTTTGGAGTCCCTTATCCCCTTGCTTATGGAAATCTTGCACTACTTCAAACTTCCTTGGAATTGGTTTAACTTGAGCTCGTGTGAACTTCTTATGGTTCTTATTCTCTTGGAGAATGGAGATGGCTTTGAGCTTCTGCTCTTCCTTAACGACCTTCTCATAAACTAGATCCATAGTGGTTGGACCATGAACATCCACCTCACCACCAATCTAGCTATTAAGCCCCATAATGAATTTCCTCATACGGAAATGTTCATCCTTCTGATACATTGGTACATAATGCAACAATCAAGTGAAATTTTCCCAATACTCATTTACTAACATCTCTCTGTGTCTTAGATTTTGAAAATTAGTGAGTTTCTAGTCGAAAAAGAGTTGAGGTAGCCATATTTTCCTGAATATTTCCACAAAATCATTCCATTTAAGTTTCAAAGAACTAAACCCGAGTTCCATTTTCTTGTTCATCCACCAGTTAGAGGCTTATCCTGCTAATTGATAAGCTCCCCATTTTGCTTTCATGACCTCATAATAGTTTTTGATCTAAAAATATTTTTCCATTTGAATCAACCATGCCTCAACTTCTTCCCCGCTGGTGCTACCTTCAAATTTTGGTGGAGTTTTTTTCCTCATGTCCCTAAAAAATTCAATAGCCAAACACTTCCTACTAGTTCCTTCTGATTGAGAGTGTGATTTCTCATTCTCATGTTCATGGGTTTGAACATGATCATGAGAATTCTCTCCCTTGTCTTCATTGATAGGGACTTCTTCATTAATCAGAAATTCCTATTCTACTCTATATTTTTCCCTTACTTCCTGCTCAATATTTCCCAACCTTGCATTGGTTTCATGAATGATAGCCAAAATTTGATCCAATTTAGCTTCAGCACCCTCTGGACCTTGTCTGACTTCCTGACTCCCTTGAAGATTAGTCCTTGCTCTCACCATCCTTGCAAGAAAAGGGTTATACTTGAAGGTTTATCTTTATTAGATTCAATCATGTTCTTACTTTCATATGGATAACATTTAAATGAGCATTCATTCGCACATAAAAGAAATTTCACATAAGATTTGAGTATAAGATTTTGATAACACATGATTTTTTTATTATTCATGAGGATCTCAATATCCTTTCAATTTACAAAGAGTGACTATTCAAGTAGTCAAGTGGAGAGTATCCCTCGGATTCACTCTCTAACACATAACTCAACAGAGTATACCCCTCAGATTTTTGTTCATCTCTCATTTGATCTCTATCTCAAAAGGGGTAATAGCCTTCGGATTTATCATTTGATGCATAGTTACAAGGGACATAACTCTTTGATTCATTGCTTGAGGAAATTGCAATCACTTTTGGCATAGGAAGGACTCTAGGGTCTCTAAATATGAATGTTGGACTGACACTCCCTTTTGAGGGAATATCCCTGGAAAGTGACAAGGTATCAGACTTTGCTAGTGAAACTAGAGGTAGATAATTGAAATTGGCCTTCTTCATTTTTCTCTTTTCTTCACTAATCTGAAAAAGAGTGTGACTGAAAGTTTTAGTGACACTTAATCAAATAGCATTATCATAGTTGGTACCATCTACCGTATGAACAATGGCCTCTTTTTCCTTCTTGGCTTTCAGGTAGCGCTCATTCCTGATTACTAGATTTCTTACAGTTAACCTAAGATGCACCATCCTAACACAAGAATTTCCAAACATTAGTCTCATTTAATGTTGGATGGGAAGTATGGCGAGCCCATAGGTTCCAGAGCTAAAATTGGTAGCTCTAATACCACATGTAACATGCCAATTGTTCAAACAAGTAGATTTCCTAAGTTTTCACTTTCAAGTAAATAAACTATGTTTCATAACCATTGCTATAAAAAAATTATTTTCCAAAAGAGAACAAATGAGCATAAATGACAACAAATTCTATTCATTGATTTCATTTCCAATATAATATTCCACATGTTACAATTTTTCCAATGATTGGAAACAAAGTACATACATAGCTCAACTGATCTTCAAATAAATAGATATAGATAGTCTAGGAATCTCCTTTCAAATCTTGGTCGCCAATTGAGGAGGAGAAGCATCATTCAAGCACTTTTCCACCAACCACAGACTCAAATGTAGTCCCCCGCACATCTATCATTTGATAGATGGACCTACCCTTTGACAAAGAGATTGGTGGTAACCTCATAATGATAACCATTATGAGCTTAGTATTGTACCCTACATAACTAGAACTTGTAGACACTACAATCCTGATCTAGCATGTATAAAAGGAACACAGTGAATTGATAGTGGAGCCAAAGACAATCACACTACTCTGGCCAAATTATTCTCACTCATTACTTTGAGTGATTGTCATCCTATTCACATACACTACTCTAGATCAACTTGACTTTAGGTCATTATAAACTATAAATAGACAATTTCCTTCAATAGGTAGTCATTAACCTAAGAAATAACATATTCCCTTTTCCCAAAACACAATAGTATCTCTACCAATAAAGTATAAGCAAAAGCATAAGTTACCTCCCCTTCAATGGATATTCTAATCCCAGGTATAACATATGAGCTTTCTAAGTCTACAAATTAACTTTGCATAAAATAAATTAACAAGCTATTCCCAATCCTTCAAACCTAGTATGTAATACTATAGACAATAAACAATCACTCCTTATTATGGAGCAAGTACAAACACATATAAGGAAAACATATCAATAAGTCTTCTCCTTTCCTATAAGCAAATAGATTATAACTATATTTCAAGCAAACAAATATAATTTCCAATTTAAACATACAAGGCAATCAATCTTTCAAATAAAGATAAAACATGAAAAGAATAGAATCTCATGCATGTTAATCTCTTATTGCAATTAACTCACTGGATCTCAAACTTGACCCCCTCCTAAAATCAACTTAGCAACAAATCCCTCTCAACTTCTCTCACTAAAGCTTCCTCACAATAACTCTCAACAAAATCAGAATCTCTCAATGAAAATACAATGGAATGGAGCAACATAATGATGCATAAAGGAAGTGTATCTAAATGAGGTGAGAATGCCACTTATTTATACCCAAAAACTAGCATCTACAGGCTACAAACAAGGCTTGTGATATGACACTTCTTAGTCTATTACCATTGACTCAGCTTATTAAGAAAAAGGTTGTGGATTTCTATGTCAATACTCACTCAAACATGACAGCAGATCAACTCAATGCTTGCCAACAACAGTTTGACTAGTTCATAAAGCACATGCTTCAATTTGGAAATTGACTTACAGACTAAAAAGACTTCTAAAAGAAACACATAATTCATAATATGGTACCAACTATTCATCACATTCCTATTTACAAGCATGTTAAAACAGAGGACTAAGTCAGACTTTATCTAGTTGCATTTCACATGGTCGACTTGGTCCAAGCCAAAACATTTGACACATTTTAATGTGTCGACCTCCTTCATTATAGCGTTACTTTATGTTTAACTCAACACGTTTCATTATATAGTGTGTAGCACTTTATAATTGTGTTAAATAAACTTTACACAACAGATTAATACTTATGTATTTCTATCGCCTATTCTCAATAATGATAAATATGGTTTAATACTTAGCATTGCGCTATTACATATAGCGCTACAGTCACATTATATCAACCATGGCATATATTCATGTATACGTACATATACATATATCAACATATTCATATGGACATTCCCATTTGTCAACACATATGCATATATCAACATGTGTATACATATGTATATATGCATTTGTCTCATATATACATACATTGCATTATTTAATCAGACGCAAAGAAATGTTATCTTATTGATAGGTATACATACATGTCTCATTGTCCTCTCAATATCACCATGCCCATGAGTAAGTGATCCATGAGCGTGTATAAGTACATCTACCTATGTATTCTCATGTGTGTATTATCTCACATGTATGGGTTATCATCAACATGCATGTGTATACATAGATATACATTCTATATATGTATCATCAATCAAGAATAGTAATACAAAGAACTCATATGCACCAAGCATTTAAACACAATCCAAGAATGCTCTTAACATAAATCAAGATCCTTCCTAACGTAAACACATCATATCCAAAGAATGACTTACCAATTCCCAAAACTATGACTTGACTCAATCATTCTACAAGTGAGTGTGTGTGTAAGCTCGATTAGGTTTCGTTACAGGTTACCCGACCAAATTCTTCTCCTAAGTGATACTTCCCTTCGCTTTCAGAGGATTGAATCTGAATCTAAATCCAACTTAACACATTTTCATGGTAGTCAGTTGTTCATAAAAAACAAGCATTTATACATTTCATAGTTAGAATATTAAACTCAACCATTCATTCTAGATATCCATTCCATTATATAACATCAAATGAAATAAACATTCATTCATAATTTTCCAATGATTTAGATAAACAAAGTGCAACCATATATAAATTCCAAATACATTCACATATGCAATAATTTACCCTAACATAGTAATAGTAGGTAGGTAAATGCATAACGAGATGTAACAATATCCATATGTACACACACACACATTGTAGAGATAGATGGATACGTAAGTTGAATGTATACATACATATATATACATGTGTGCATACATGTGTATATACATATACACATGTATATACATATCCATATATAAATGTATATACATATACACATGTATACATATACATATATTACACCTATATCCCCAATTCTAACTCTTATAACCCTTAGGTGATCAAGCTTATGTTTGCAATGAAACAAAAAAATGCATATTATACTATCACATCCCCAATTCTAACACTTACAAATAAAAGAATGATACAAACTAAAACAACAAATTCATACATTTAAGATTGAGAGTAATTGAAGAACATACTAACCATGCATCTAATTGAGTTGATTGCAAATGATCAAAGTTGTGTGAAATGAAACAAAAAATGCATGTTCTACTATCACATCCCCAATTCTAACTTTAAAAAAAAAAATGATACAAACTGAAACAACAAACTCATATATGTAAGAGTGAGTGTGATTGAAGAACAAACTAACCATGCATCTAATTGAGTTGATTGCAAATGATCAAGGGTATGTGTGCAATGAAACAAGCAATGCATGTTATACTATCAACATCGCCCTAGCCACCACCGGTCCCTTACCCTTAAACAAACTAACATATACATATACATATGAATATACATATGTGTATACATATACATATACATATACATAGACATAGACATAGACATATACATATACATATACATATGTACATACATATACATATACATATATAAGATTATATGGTAATTGAAGAACAAACTAACCATGCATTTAATTGAGTTGATTGCAAATGATCAAGGATGTGTGTGCAATGAAACAAACAATTCATGTTATACTATCATATCCCCAAGTGTAATTCTTATAACCCTTAGGTGAATATTCTAACTAATTATATATATGAATGTATTGACAATAAAAATCAAAGTAATACAATATATTGGAACATGTGAGTGTAATTGAAGAACAAACAAACCATACGTCTGATTATTATTAATTGTATCTTTATTAAGCAATTATTTAGGGAGAATTGATATTTTAAACGCCCTTCTAATGGTAACCTATGTTGCAGCTGTCCACAATTCCCATTCAATTGTGAATCGCAACATAGACTACCATGAAATCCCTTTGAAAAACGAAATCCCCTAAATGCATATCCCTAATTCTAACTCTTACAATTAAAAGAATGATACAAACTGAAACAACAAATCCATACATGTAAGAGTGAGTGTAATTGAAGAACAAACTAACCATGCATCTAATTGAGTTGATTGCAAATGATCAAGGGTGTGTGTGCAATGAAACAAAAAATGCATGATATACTCATATCCCCAATTCTAACTCTTACAAAAAAAAGAATGATACAAACTAAAACAACAAATTCATACATGTAAGAGTGAGTAATTGAAGAACAAACTAACCATGTGTCTAATTGAGTTGATTCCAAATGATCAAGGGTGTGTGTGCAATGAAACAAAAAAAGCATGTTATACTATCACATCCCCAATTCTAACTCTTACAAATCAAAGAATGATATAAACTAAAACAACAAATTCATACATGTAAGATTGAGAGTAATTGGATACTAATATTTGGAGCCATTTTTTGATATAGCATCATGATTTTTAAGAATAACTTGAAACAACCAACTAATACAGCATTATGATGCTTATATATAACTTCAACCAGCATTTTGATATGAATTGAAACAACTTTGTCACACTTGTGAAAGTAATTGAATATAAATTAAAGCATACATCGAATTCATATAAATGTAAATGAACAAGGCTATATGAAACATCAATTTCTATATCTTTGTCATATGTAATTGTAATTTTGCAAGCTGCATAATTATATTGATAGTATTGGAACATTATCATACACTCCATAGTTGAGGATGTCATGCACCTATCTTTTGGCCGAGTATGTCTTTGTGTCTGTGAAAATGGCTCTATGTATGTATGTGTTATATACAATACATACATACATACATCATAGTAATATAATGTATGCATGTTACATATGAATGACATATGTATGGGTACTTGCATGACCTACATACATACATACATATGAACTGCCATATGTATGTATGTATGTATGTATGTATGTATAGAATACACACATACATATTACCATAATATGTGTGTATGTGTGTATACTATACATGCATACATATGGCAATTCATAATATGTATGTATGAGTGTATACTATACATGCATACATACATATGGCAATTCATATGTATGCATCTATGTGTGTATATGATACATACATAATATTATATTGTTTATTATAATATTAATATGTTAAATATTATATTAATATGTTATTAATAATATTAAAATGTTATGTAAATTAAAGAATTAAAATAAATTTAGATAAGTGAAATGATTACCAATTTTACAATGAAAATATTATAAATGCATATAAAATCTTCACAAAAATTCGACCATTTTGGCAAAAATGAATCTACTATGGATAGGGCTGAGAGGATGATGGGGGAGCAAGTATTGTTGAATGAAGGGTTCACGACAGTAGAGAAAACAGTCGGCCAAAATATAGGTGCATGAAACCCTTAACAATCCAACTATTGAAACCCATTAATGGTATGTATATGTATACACACAGTCGACCAAAAGATAGCTACATGAAACCTTAACAGACAATTCAATATGCAAAAAGTGTTATTATTTTGACCGATTGTGTACACACACACACACACACACACACACACACACATATATATGTAGGTATTTTTATTTATACACAGTCGGCCATATTTTAGCTACGAGAAACTCTTAACAGTGAAGCATATAATAACTTCAAATTTTGTCACTATACATATACAAATTGCAAAGGCACAAAAACGAAAAGAAAGGGCTATATTATGGCCGATTGTGTGTATGTGTATACACAAATATATGTGCATATATATTAGTATATACACACATATACACATAGTTGGCCATATATATGCATATATGTTTGTATACACACGTATACACAGTCAACGATAATATAGGTGCAATATTGTTGCAAAATAACATTTGCTCAACCATAATAATAGAAAGCTTCATTAAATGAGCATACCATTACATGTAAATTGAAGCTATTTTATTAATAAAAAAAAGATTGCAAGTAAATTTGAAAAAAAATCTTGCAATGCTGTGACTTGTGAGGTTGGTGTCCCAACCCTCACCACAGAATCAAAAGCAAATTCTTTGCTAAATGTGGTGCTGCTTTGAAAACATAGAAAGTAAAGAAATTCATCACTAGTACTCGCCTATGGCCTCACCATCGTCGGCCTCCAATTGAACCAGCACTGGTCATGAATGCAACCGCTCAAAGTGCAAATTGTTCTCATGAATAGCGTAACTATGAAGCTAACGCAAGACGAAGCGAATGAAATGCGTGTCACGTTGGTCGACATAAGGCCAATGGCAGAGGAATGTTGGGCAGTAAATGCACATTTACTGGGAGTTAAGAGAGCCAATACTAGCATGGTGGGAAACCATGAAGGGTATATTACATGTGTCAAAAATCAACCAATGACACATTTTGGCTCATTTTTGTGGTTTTTGAAAACCAGTCCAAAAACATCGATAAATATGCGCAAATTTCACCAAAAAAAGAGGTGTCAACTAGACTATTAAGGGATGTGTGGAAAAATTTGGCCAACTCATATGCTACTCACGTGGACCCCTCGCTCAACATCGCCCTACCCACTACCGGTCCCTCTCCCTTATCCAAATGAGTCATATCCCAAGCTATTCAACAACACACCCCTTATCAGGAGGCTTCGCTGTTATAGATCCTTGATGACAAGCTCATGTGCTCCTTCCTTGGGAAATCTGCCTCCCACCACCTTTCAAGTTGAACTATTTTATTTAGTTAAAGAATCGTTGATTTAATTTAAATTGTTTAGTTTATCTTTATTTGAAAGCCTTTTTTTTTCCTTTTGAGAGTTTTTTAAATTTTATTTTATTTACTTACTTGAAAATTGTTACATAATTTTTTATTTATTTTAGTGTCATTTTATTTTTCTTTTAAATTATTTAAAAATATATATATTTATTTTACTTAATAGTTAAAGAATTATTTTATTTTTATTTGCTTAAGACTTTTTTTCGTTTGTTTTTTGAAGTTGTATTTTAAATTTGATGGACAGAGTCAGTTTGGAGCTATTTTACTTAAGAATTATTTTAGTTTTGTTTAACACTTTTATTTCCTTATATGTTATGTTGTTTACTTACTAATTATTTTATTTACCTATGAATTATTTTATAGTTTTCGTTTTTAATAATGTGAGCTAAATATTGTTTTTAAAACAGAGTCAAAACTTAACCCTTCTCGTAGAATATCTCTCAACATAATTAGACATATAGCCATGACTTAACCATCCTTGTAGAATACCTCTCAACATAATTAGACATATAGCCATGACTTAACCATCCTTGTAGAATACCTCTCAACATAATTAGGCATATAACTGACTTAACCATCCCTGTAAAATATCTCTCAACATAATTAAGCATATACCAAAAACATGAACATATAAGGTGAATCACATTACCAAAACTTTCTACAAAAGATGGCATCATAGGCAGTAAATTGCTAGGTTAATTTATTGGGACTTAATTTTGTATCGGGACAAGTATACCATTCGCATTGTATCTCATATCTATCTCTTTGAATAGATTATGTGAACAGACTGAACTACAAAAATATATAGATACATGAAATGAGTGTATGTGCAAACCCCACACTCTAAAGAGTATCATCATATTATTTTCATCGGACAACTATCACCTGCATGTCGAAACTCGGAAGATACTTTCTTTTAAAGCATGTAAATCTCTGTGAATGTATACCATTAAAAAAACATAAAAAGAAAAACAGAGAAAGTGGTCTTACAGTTTCCTCTCAAATGAAGGATAACAGTACATAAACTTGATTTACTATGAGAACTATGAAATCAACCATGGTAATATAATATTATAAAACACAATTTTGGTGCCAAACCAACATTAAATGCCTGAAAATATTGTTATCCGATTGTGCATGCATTTGGTGCACACACAAGTACATCTATACATCCTCTAAATGTTCATCTATTACTCGTAAGAAGTAAATAATAAAAAAATTAAGTTGCTTAATTAGACATAAATTAACCATTTTTTGTAAAGCTGCACCACGGAACTGCCATTTCCATGTGCAACAACGAAGTCATGTTTGGTCCAACAGTTCAATTTGAATTTTGTTGGGTATTTTATACAAAACTAAAAAATAATGCTGCCAGCATACAACTGCTTGAAAAGTCTTTGGGGTGTAGTTTTCAGTCATTAGAAACCGTACAAAAACACCCTAATTGACTCATGAGCTGTACACTGTGTATCCAGAAAATGGTCTTTGTCGATTCAAATGTCATCTAAGCTAATTCTACTTGTTTGTCACCTTAGCATAGGAATCACGTAAAGTAACAGTTCGGTTGAAAATGATCTTATCTGCAGTTGAATCTTGATCAACCGAGAAGTATCCTGTAAAACAGGAAATTGCAACCAAAACATGATTAGGAAGCTGTCAAATGACCATTAATCAATGGGAAAAGCTAACTAGAGTACAAACTGTAAAATCATTGTTGATTATTTTGAAAATAAACAAGGGTTCCTGAGTAGCTATGGCTACTTCCTTGCAGTGTATTTCTGTTTTGAAGGTGATGCACTGATAGTGGAAATTGAAAATACAATTTGGTTGGTATTGCCATCCAAAAAGACTAGATAACTGATGATCAACACAAATTCATCCCAACATCTCTGTGAATAAAATCATCAACACACAGAAGCATGGCATGCATGGAAAATAACCTACCCATCCTTTCAAACTGATATTTGTCACCAAATTTAGCCTTTTCCAAGTTGGAGGTCGCATATGCCTCTGGTATCACTTCTTTTGACTTAGGATTTACATCAGACAGCCAATCATCTAGTTCACTCGGATTCTGTGTAAGAAAAAAGAAAAAGAAAATATGAGATGTCTAAGACTCTTACCACCTTCTGTGTATTATAAATATCACTCAAATCATTGCAATCCAATAAGCTACTAACCTCTGATAGAAATAGCTTATCAAACAACCTGACCTCTACTTTAAAGGGATCCACTCCAGGAGATGGTTCTGCGACCCAGTGCAGAACTCCCTGCATTGCATTGGATGGTACTTCTTTATCAAAACAATTCATTAAAGGCAACAACCGAATTAGTGGAAGGTAAAACAAAATATCACCTTTGGTTTTACACTCTTTGTTGGATCATATTCAGCATGTAGTTCAATGATAGTTTCCTTGTCATCTCCGAAAATTACTTCTGTACATTTGATAGGAAATGCATACCTGCCAATATTTGGAAAAACCTATCTATAAGAATCAAGCAAAAATAAATGGTAGAAAGAAAATTATTGTAATGATGCTATAACTTGGAGATTCATGAAAAAAGGTTTTATAAAAATATATAGTATAAAACAGGAGTCCTGAAACAAACTTAAATAATTCAACAAAATACAATGGTTAAAAAGAAAAAGAGAGAAATATATGCTAATAAACTTGCAAGCATGTACCCTAGAAAATATTGGGGATTCTGTTGCTTGTTTTGCATCTTAGATGAATGGAAGATAACACAGACAAAATATACCTCAGCAAAACTGTTTTCCCAGGGGCAAGGCCATAGTAATCCTTTGAATCCTTCATTCGGAAGTCCGATTTTTCAATGTACACAACTTTTGTAAAGGGTACCTGCACATGAAGTCTTAACAGATTAGAGATAAATCCATGCCTTACTTTCCATGAAAATAACACCGTTTCTCAGGCTATTCTGCAAGAAAAAGGAGCCTCATCAAACAAAAAAGCAAGATGTCAAGGGCTGCTGCATGCCAAGTTGATATTTGAAGCCAATGTGGAAACCTCCAGAACAAGGCAAACATATATTGGTTGTGAAAGATGATCAGAGGTGGAAATACAATTAGAATTCATCTGGACAAACAGTTTTAGCTTATTGTGTTGGTTAAGGACTAGCTCCGGCAATATTGTGGAAATGGAAGGGAAACATCCTATGCCTAAATCTAGCTAGTGAAATCCCACCTACTCTTAAGTAAGGTATGCAACAGATTCATGTTGTGATCTTCAATACCAAGGAACATTGCAGATAACCTTGCATACAACCAGCTGTTCTTTAGGCGTATCAGGAGGAGTGCTAAACAATTAAATCTGTCCTTTTAAGGCCCTAATGATAAATGCAGTTGATATAAACAGAAAGGACATTCATTTTCACCCAAACTATGCCCAGTTCTATTTATTTGCACGAACTTATTCATGTTAAGGATTCAGGCCCTTCAGCAGCTGAATAGACACTATCCAAGTTTCATTCATGTCATCCATAGATAAACAGTGAACACATATTTATGTTTAGTATTCAGTCAAATGTTCAAAAAATTAATTGTGTATGACATTTCATTAATATATTTTGAGAAGAATACATGGTACATCAGTGCTCCTGTCATAATCATGAGAGCTACAACATTTCAAAATGATATGCAGGTTATAGGTGCCCCATGGTCTCAATAGCAGATTCTGGAACACTAAGTTACCATTTCTTACCCACTTAAAGTGGCAAAGACTTATTATGCCTGTTTCACCACCCAAAAAATGATAGCATTTGAGGTCACTCAGTGCATAATCAGTCAAGGATTTCAAATGTGCTGGAAGGATTTTTGGTCATTTGAAACTGAGATGCCATATCTAAATATAAGACTGAATTTGCATCTACTTGTAGCCTCATAAGACATTTTGAAATTCTAATGCATGTCCAAGGGTTGAGATCAAGTGGTTAAAGCATCAGGTTCTCATTGGGAGACCAAATTTCAAATTCCCAGAAGTTACATCTAAAGATGGAATTCTAAGTGATGATCCTTGGTCTTCCACTGTTCGGCTTCTAGTAACTTCTGAAATTGTTATCTAAATGTGAATGCTCTCAAGGAACTAAGAATGCTCTCAAGGAACTAAGTATTATATTGCTCACAAGGAGCTAAGTATTAGTATCAGTTGGCTTAGATGCTCATTTGAGCTATATTTGTAAACTGTCTAAAATATAAAAAAAAATAATAATAAAATAATAATTTATCAACTGAAAGAAAACCATCTATGTTCTTCCCAAGTTCAAATCCACACAAGTGACATCTAAGGTGAAATTCTAAGTGGTGACTCTTGGTCTTCCACTAGTTGGCTTCTAGTGGTAAAGTTGTTATCTGAATGTTAATGCTCTTCAGGAACTAAGTATTGTATTGCTCGTTAAGGAGTTTAAGTGTTAGTATCAGTTGGCTCAGATGCTCATTTGAGCTATATTTGTAAACTGTCTGAAATATTAAAAAAATTCTAATACATCAACTGAAAGAAAACCATCTATATTCTTACATAACTAAAGACATTAGTGAAGCATATCAAACTTAAACTTTCTGAATGACAAAAGAAATTGACAAGAAAATCTCTTTGTTGAAATAATGAGTCCAAACAAAAGGAGTACTAGTTCATGGTTTTGCATAAGCAAGTCAACATGGAAAGGGCCCAAAAAGTTTCATGTTTGTACGTTTAACAGCAAGATTAGAATACAATAAGCAACTGAAATATACAAGTTCATGGTTTGATTACCAAAAAGGTAATCATCTCTTAAATTAAAAATACAGATGACCCATAGGGCATAAAAACAGCAACTAAATGAAGAAATCCCACATTTGACAATATATAAATAACTTAAACTGGTGATATTCAACAAGGATTTCCAAGGCTTTACCTTATAAAATGAAGAAGAATCTCCCTCCTGAGCATCAGGCCAAATCTTTGCATCCAATTCCATTGTAGCACTAGCATCCAGATTCGTAAGAACTACCTGTGCAAATATTGATCTGGTAAATTAATCACCACTATCCAAATTGTTTTGTAGCTCACTTAGCTAGACTGGCCTAGCATGACCTTCATAGAGTTATAGAAAGTAGATAATGTACATGATAGCCATGTCCAACACCTATTCTTCCTGTGCAATTGGGGTAACCAACTGATTCAGGTAGAGAAACAAAAACCATGTCCTGCTTAGTAAAATGTCATCCTTCTGAACTACTTCAGTCATAAACTGATAAATCAACATATGAGCACTAGACATCCTTAATCAAGCTACCTAGTATGATAGACCACTAGTTGGGTGCTTTACTTACACCTAGATTGGTCAGTATATTGTGTGTAACATATGTATACCATCCAGCAAAGATACCCAAACTCATTTCCACCATCAAGTCTTAACTCCTGATGTGTATTAAGTTTTGGATTCAATCAATAGAGGTTTACTATAACCAGAGTTATTTAATAAGGATACTCAAATTTATTTCATCTACCTAGTCTAAACTCGCACTGTAAATAACTATATTAGGCTTTGTATTAAGTCAATACAGTTTTACTATAATTAGAGTTATTTGAGAAACACGCTAACTGCCTGACTTTTCGACCTTTTAAATATGTTCATAATCTCTCCAGACAGATGGAGAGGCTTCATCAGAGCCATCTAGTCTTCTTTAAAAGATGTTTCCTTCAACATAGAGCTTCTTTCTAAAGATCCTTTATCATATCAGAACAATAATGGACTGGGAGAATGTCCTATAGGAAATAAGAACCAAAAAGAATGAAATAAGGTGAAAACCAGCAATTATAATAAAATCAAAACAGTCAAACAAATTTCAGTCAATCTGAACCAGAACGGCTCTAAATAATTAGACTGTTTCAAGTTGATTTGAACAGCAAGGTAGGGGAGAGGGGCTAATAGTTGTACAGGGTCCAATTGTAAATAAATAGCCCACATGTAAATCAAAAAATAACCAAACGTTGTCAAGATGGACCCATACTTGAACACATGAGAATCTATGAATGTTATATTAAAAAAACATAAATACATTCATGAAGAAGTGAAATAAATATTTTTTGTCTCAAATAAAATATCATAACTATCCACTATAAGTGTGTCATTTATAAAATAAAATGCTCATTTAATAAAATAAGACACTCATTTAAACAAGTATTGTTATCATAGTAAAAAAATATCGTTCTTATGTGTACAACTATTGGCAGCAGCAATGTAAAAGCATTGGAGTATTTCATATTTATCACAAATATAAAAGGGGAGCACAATAAATACCTTGTATTTTCCCATGAAATGTGAAGGATTTTCAAAAAGTTTTAGTGTTCAACTATTGGTCCATTTTTGTTTGATATAAATTGTATTTTAAATAATTATGTGCTTTTTTTATAACAAATATTTTTTTTGTGTTCAACTATTAGTCCACTTGTGTTGAAAATAAATGATAGAGATAACAAAGATTTATGGTTACCAATAGGTATTTGGCCCATTTAGGTTGCATATAAGTTTTATTTTATATAAAAATATGATATTCTACAAGCAACAAATGATATTTTTTTGTTCAACTGCTAGGAACCATGATTAAGTTTCAGTTGAATATTTAAAAAGTCAAATTTTGGACACTTCTCAATAGATGTGCTGATGTGGCAAGTTGCATGTTGAGTCACCTCAGGGACCAGTCAATTTTTAAAAAAAAAAAAAAAAAAAAAAAGGGTCCTACAATATTCCATACAATCACAAAGTTAGCCCACATGACTACTAGCCCCTCTCCCCTAATTATAAAGCTGTCATATGAAATAGAGAGAAGAAATTAAAATTTGTCCAGACTCTCAAAGAAGACAAAAATGAGTAAATGCCCTAGTGGAAAAGAAAGAAGAAAATAATAGGATAATGAAAAACAAGGAATTGTCATAAAATCAAAATAGTCAAACAAATTTCAAGTGGATTTAAACAGCATAGATCATTATAAAGATGTAGCATGAAAACTAGAGAAAGTAAATTAAAACGTGTCCATAAAGTGAAGAGAACAGCATACATTGTAGAAATCATTGTTGAAAAACTCGCCAAGCCCAAAAAACACAACTCGGCAAAAACTCAGCGAAAACTAGGCAAAAAGCTTGGCAACTCAATGATAAGATGCATCCAATGAGTCAATAAATGAGTACATAAAAGAAACAAGCTGAGTATAGTTGTATTTGATTGATTTGAAAGCAAATTGGGTACAAAATGGCATCCTCATGTGGAATGCATTGATACTTATAGTCTGAAACAAAATGAAAATAGCAAATTGTTTTTGTAAAACTAAAATTAAATACTACATTAATATATTTTACAAATTTACATCTTCTTCCCATGTCTAGTGAAAACTAGGGGAGAGGTAGAACTAGACAATATTATAGATGAAGACCCTTAGGCAAACTTCGAAACTTGAACTTGGAGAGTACCTAGAAAATCAAATGAATTCAATGGGAGTTTGAGGGCAATGCCCCCAATGGGGTCAAGGGGCAGCGCCCCTCGTGGGGGTCTGTGGGTAGTGCCCCCGACAGGGTCAAGGGGCAATGCCCCTCTTGGGGATCTAGGGGCAAGGGCCTCAACGAGGTCGAAAGGCAACACCCCTCATGGGGGTTTGGGGGCAACGCCCCCAACGTGGTCAAGGGACAGCACCCCTCGTGGGGGTTTGGGGGCAACACCCCCAATGGGGTCAAGGGACAGCACCTCTCGCGAGGTTCAGGGGCAACATTAAGACCTCCAAAACCACACAAACCTTCATGGTGTACATCATTTTGCATTAACAATAAAACCCAAATTAAGACCATCAAAGCAACACAAACCTTCATGGAACACATCATTTTAGCAATCGTGGGAGACTTTTTTCTGAGCAAGAGAGTTTTTTGCATTTGTTCAACGAGTTCTGACAGCGAGTAAATGGCTGAAAAACTCAAGAAGTAGAAAAACTCGCAAGCTTTTTGCAACTCACCAAGTTTTTTGCGAGTTTTTCAACTATGGTAGAAATACCTTGAGCATCTCTAAAAGTAAAATTTCAAGTGAGAATGATGTTAATACTAATAATCAAATTAGGATTGCATCTTTTGTGTATACTCTACTTCTACATTTCTTGCAACCCAAGTAAGAAAACAAAGTTGAAATCCTTGTTTGACAAATGTTGTAGGAACAAGGATTCTAATTTTTGCGTATCATTTGCTTTTGTGCTTTGTCCAAACTGAAGTAAGAAATACAAACAAAAAATCCTTGTGTCTTAAGCCCTTGTGTGGTGTAAATAGGTGTTTTACCTATCCAGGTTCTATTTACATGTTAAGTCCACTTAGGTCCTAGGAGGGAATCTTTCTAGATAGTGGTAGTTGTCACTAGATCTTATTTTATCTTGTGGCATTTAAAGCTTGTGTCCTAAGTCATTTAATAATTGTTGGGGTAGTTGTCTCATTATATAGGATTAAGACACATGTCAAGATCTTGTCTAGTCCTATCTCACAACTAGCCTTTATAAGAAAGGCATCATTTGTTCATTATGAACAATTTAGTTGAGTGCGTCCAATATATCACTGGAATTTTGAGTATTGCATATTGGCCATAACTTGCATCCATTATTGCAATTTCATGTTCTTGCTTTTCCCTCTTGTCGAAGGTCTTTAGTTTTTGCAGGTAATCCTGGAGGCTTGAGTCCTTGAGTGACTAACACTTTGCACTTGCCAATAATTTTTTGTAGTTATGTAAAATAATAAATTTCATTTCTTGTATAGTGTCACTATACATTCTCATAGCATGTGTGACAACGAGGAGGCTCAAAACCCTAACATTAAGTCAATTTGAGATTATGCATGAAGACGGGAATGTGTAAGCTAGTACAAAGGGCCCTTACTTCCTTAGGGTTGTCGATTTCTCAAGGCACCACAAAAATGTAGAGCTTCAATTTAACATCCTCTAAGATGTTATTGAGGTTTTTCCTTGAGAATGTGGTGCAAGTCATGACAAATGCAGCCAATGCATGCAAAGCAATGGGAAGTTGGTTGAAGCGCCCACAAACATATATGGTGGTGGACTCCTCATTGTGTGCTACAATGCAAAATGCATTCAAAGACATGGGGAAAATAGACTAGATCAAACAATTAGTACTTGATGCAAGAGATAAGATGTTTATCTACAATCACCACACATCACACTATTTCGAACATTTTCCATTAAGGAATTTCTCAAACATATTGAAACCAAAAATGCATCATCCTTAATTCTCTTAGAGAGGATACTTGAGTTGCAAAATTCCAAAATCCATTAAAAGTAATGGCCATTACACAAGAGTGAAATTGGTGACCGGACTCCAAGTCAGTGTAGGAGAAGAGGATGAAGGAAGTGCTGAAGAGCAACAGTTTTAGGGTCAGTGGTAAATACATTGCTTGCATGATATGTCTAGTTTTCACACTGATCAAAGAAGACACCAACTTGTAGTTTTATAATGAACACATTCAACTTATCATTTAGCATAGGTGGAAGAAGCTCTAACACTCCCTTACAAATGGCTCACTATGCATTAAACCCAAGTAGTACATGCAAAGGTTTAGCAAAGTTGTCCCTATGGCAAATATTGAGGGGAAGGCTATAATGTCCCCTTTAGGGGATAAACCTGATTTTTGCCCAAACATAGCAATTCCAACAAATGCAAATCATTTACCAATAGAATTCTATAAAATTACATAATTGTAATACAATTTAGAGAAAATCTTAATTAATTAATATCAAGGATTTATGATTATATACAAATAATCTCTATTGAAATCAAAATATCCTAAATTCATTTGTATCTATTTCATAGCTTATTTCCAATAGCCAACCACATTAGGAATCTGATGGAAAAGCTTGACAAGACATAGAGACTGTCCTCAGCCAAGCCCAAGGGCGCAGAATGAGCCTCCAAGTCATTTGGCCCCTTGGCCCACAAGTATGGCAGACCTCCAAACCATCCATCTTGGGGTTGGCATACTGATGAGGGAACCGATACTACTACATCTACCTATCAAACATTTCACATTGATTCCAAATATTAATTGTAATTCAAATATCATTTTATTATGCCATTATAATATATATATCGTAATATCCTTGCTAAAAATAACATTTATTCTAATAGATCTCTTATAATTTCCAATTCTCATTTCTCTTTTATCCAATCTGTTTTTCGCGATTCCAGTGACGTTGGAACCATCTTTCATAGCTCTTCATAGCCATCCATGCACTTTTTCCAAATTTCTCTTTAGGTACATTTTATTCAGATCTTTGTGTTTTTCACACTCTGGTGAATTACTTGGATGTCTCAGCTCCTAGAAATTTTTCGTTTGCATGGAACGACTCATTTTTTGCTGTCCTTCATATACTTCCAGTATTTTGTCCGATTTGGGCATTGTAGATATCCTTTTCATGCACATTCTCTTTTGTAGACGCATTGAAATAAAGTACCATTCTAGTGTATGTTTTTTAGGGATTTTGGACATCCTGTTGTGCCTTTTGTATTCGCACTATGATATAACATGGGGGGTGTTTGCCTTTGGTTTGCCATCACAACTTTGTCAAGTGAGTGTCCCTTCCACGACAACAATGAATCCCAATGATTCTTGCCTCGTGTGTGTGCCTTAGTTTGCACGCCCTTTTATTTGCACGTTGTTTCTCCTACATGCACTTCTTGGTTTCACATAGTTTCAGAGTACCTATCATGGCTCTCCCTTTTCAGCCTTATGGGGGGGTTTCTCCTGTTGGTGTTAATGCTTCCTTGGTTTCGCAGTTTGAGTGATCTACGTATCTAGTTCTTGTTCCTATGTACTTTTGGATGCAACATATATCAACAATTGGTTACATGCATTTCAATGAGATGGATCGTTTACCATATGGATAATCTTGCATTCCTGTTTCTAGAGGTTCTTAATTTTAGCACAATATCAGTCTTTATTTGACATCAGTCTACAGCTTCTTTGTGCTTCAGCGATGTTCTACATGTTTCTCTTTTTCAAGACATTGTTTGGTTGGAGGCTTCTCAGTCCTTCACACCTTGATTTGGAGGCTTTTCAATCCTTCATTTGCCTTTCTCTTTTAGAGAGGAGTTTTCTCCCACAGTAGTTTTCTTCTTTTCTCCAGTTTTGAAAGATCTTTTTTTTGTACATGGGTACCTTATTAGGCGTTGTTTGTCGGGACCCATCATGCATTCTATTTTTAGGGTTTTTAGCTACTCCCTAAGTTCATCTTAAGGGGGAGTGTTAGAGTAATCATGCATTAGCTAATAATTGATTAATGTTTAATTAATTATTAGTCTAATTTATTCTCATGCACTTAAGCTAAACTTAGGAGTTCTTTACTCAGTTAACTAAGTGCTTTTATGTATTATCACTCCTATAAAGCACTCAACCCTCAATGTATTATCACTCTGGAGATTTCTCTTTTGTTCTCTTGAACTCTCAACCTTTGAGGACTTGTTTCAAAGGAGGTTTTTCATTTCAGCACCATATCAGTTATCATTCGACAACAATCTACAACTTCTTCGTGCTTCTATGATGTTCTACATGTTCCTCTTACTTTTGAGACATTGTTTCTATTAGAGGCTTCTTAGTCCTTTCACCTTGATTTTGAGGCTTTTTCAGTCCTTCAGTCGCATTTCTCTCTTTTGGAGAGGAGTTTTCTTCCACTATGGTTTTCTCCTTTTCTCTAGTTTTGATAGATTTTGTTTGTACATGGGTACCTCACCAAGCCCTGTTTGTCAGGACCCATCATTCATTCTTTTTTTTAGGGTTTTTAATTGTAATCATGCATTAGCTAATAATTAATTAATCTTAGATTTGTGAATAGCACGAGACACAGGATCAAACAATGAACAAAACACCTACTCAAGAGCTCTGCAAAACAAAGATTTGCTATTCCTCAAAAAGAAAATACTTACAAAACGAATAATACAAGAGAGAATGAATGCTTTATAAAAGCAACCCTAATGATAAAAGGATTAGATCATGACAAATGTCAACATCCTGTGTGATGAGACGGATTGATCTAATATTAGCTCTATAGTTAACATAAATAAAACATTGAGTTAACTAATAAACCAAACCTAAGTTTAGCTTAAGTGCATAAGAATTAGAATAATAATTAATTAAATTATTCTCTAATACATGATAATTCTAACAATATCCTTGCTAAAAATAATATTTATTCTAATAGATCTCTTATAATTTCCAATTCTTATTTCTCTTTTATCCAATCTGCTTCATTGATTCCTTTCACCAAATGACCCCACCTTACTGTATATCCTTCATGGTGGGGTGAATAGTCATAACCTTCATAATCATTGCACCTCTTAAAAAGGGATGCACCCTTCCAAGCACTGCCTTTCCTTATTTGCTATTAATGCAATGATTTTTGCCTTTAATTAATGTCTTAAATTAAAGTCTCTTAGTGTTACTTTATTAAATTGGAATCGCTGCATTTAACTTCTACTTTGGTTAATTCTATCAAACCCCTTTGAGTCTCCTTGGTCAATGATTTCCCTTAATTTTTGTAAAGGCTGTGATCTCCTTAGACAATGATTATATTTAATTTCTGTGCAGGCTGCAATCAGGGGCATGACAAAGACAAACTTCATTAAGGCGATTCAAAAGAAGTACAATATAGGGGATGTCACAACCAGTCATCATGAGTGAACCAAATTTGCTACTAAGGGGCTGTTGAAAAGAGACAAAGAAGTATAGGGTGACCATGGCATACGAGGATCCAATACTATGATGGACTATGCATGAACCTCATTCATTGACAACCACACTAGCCAAATCTGCCTCTTGTCCAAAGTTTCTAATTCTTCTACTACTAAGAGGAACTAATCTACATACAATTTCATCCATTCTATCAAGAGGAATAAACTTACCTCTAGAAGAATAGAGGCTTGTAACTGTACATAGTACCTTGCATCCAATGGACCACAACATGTTTATCTACAAGGAGAGTCTACCAACACGATGGAATGCTGAGCAAGAGAAGCTAACATGGATTAATCATTATCAAGGACAAATAGGGTTGGTTGTTTCTATTTGAAGAAGCTTGAGCCAGTTGGGTCCAGCCATTCCACCAATCAGGAATTTGTCATGACCTTTGGGGAGGATGATTAGAATTGTAGACAACTAAAGCCTAGCCAATTGTATTTCAATGTAATCATCATATTGAAATTTTGAATATAATAATATATTGATAATTGGCATTGTCAATGCATTGAGTTCAATAGTTTACAATTCCAATTGCTATTTCTTTAGAGTTCGTTTTTCAAGCACTACATTATATTTGCACTGCTATTCCCCTTCATCCCTAAACTTGGTTCCATGGTCCCCCCATCCTTGAAACCTATCCATGTTGTCCCCTCATTCCGAAACTCCAAAACTCCATGGAACTATGATGTACAACTATTTAACCAGAAATCATAATTAAAAACAAAAAGATATCTAATTGTTTATTCCAACTTTATTGCAAATTATATAATTTACCTTTTTCCTATGATTTATTTTTCCTTGATGAATTCAACTCTAAACTCAAACCAAACAAATTCTGATTATAATCACCAAATTAAGGTCACGTACTTTATAAAAAGGCCACCATAGTGCAAACAAACTCTTCTACACTCTGAAAATAAGTATAACCATGTAGCGAAATGGTTTTAAAGAAAAAGGCATTTGAGTAAAGTTTAATTAGTTGAGCTGGTAGGACTTACCGACAACCACCAACCCAAGTAATAATTACTAAAATCAAGTATAACAGGCACTAGAGGGTTGGGCCATACCATCAATCCATTGTCAGTTATATAATTTTCAAATTTATAACATCAACCAAATAATGAGATGCTCTATAAAAGTAACTAATCTACACCCACTACATATTCTAAAAGTAAAAGCTTCAATACAGGTTTAAAGAGATACCTTGAGAGGATTAAGAACAACCATAGTTCGTGGGGCTGTTTTGTTCATTTCTTCTCTGATATAGTACTCAAAACGATCTAACCTTATCATACTATTATCACTGAAAGAAAAAATTGATTTCAGCTTTTCTGTATCTATTGTCATTTATATACTATGAAGACAACATAAAAAATTAGCAAATCCACAAGTACAATGAAAATTTCAACAACAATGATTTTCACATCTAAAACCACTATTTAAGAGAATTGTGTAGTATTTCCAGCATAGAAGAAATGTGAGGAATGAATAAAGTGCTGCAGAACAGCCCAGTGTCATGCCATGCACTTTGTCAAGTTACTTATCCCACATGTAAAAGCTCCTTTTAACAATCAAATGGAAAAGTAAATATAAATGAGCTCTTAAGATAAAGCTATCATAAGAATTGTTTATTGCACATGCAAAGGCTTTTTACCCAAAAAAGAGAAAAGTAACTGTAGATACATTCTCAATTATTAGGATTCCAGAAGTGGTTTATGCATGTAGTCTGTGAAGTTCAGTTGTAGTTTAAATTTTCCACAGATAAAAGCGAAACTGTCTGAAGAAGGAATCCAGTAAACATTTCACTCACTTTGGATTGTGTTTTTGGGAATCACTCTCCCATTTACATTATTGCTGTTTATTATATAGCTTTCTAGTGTTGTAAATGTTGATTGTCTTGAGTTATTGCCCATCCCCCTTCTTATTTAGTTTTAATGCTTCCTAGTTTTGGTTTTACAGACTTTACTTTTGGTCATTCGAGTTCCTTTTAGCACTTGTGATTATCAATTGTAAATTGATGTACTTTGAGTCCCATTCACCTACTTTTGTCATTGCAGACATTATTATTGTTAATGTACAAAGCCACAGGTACACATTCAACATCAAAACAGATACATGATAGATATATATATATATATATATATAGAACAACTTCTTCTGTACTTTTAACTTCAAAAAGTGAAATGTAAATTCTCACACTCCATGGTATAGACCAGAAAATTTAATTGATCTATTGTGTATGGATTCAAAAATTTGAAAATAGTTATTGCTTTCAATTAAGCATGGATCATGAAAAGCTGAGGCCTTATTTGGATCATTTGACGTGGAAAATCAACACTCCCAGTTCAGTATCTACTTAAGCACAAATATTCGGGGATCATGATTGGTGTCAATGAACTACAGTTCTGCAGTTTTGAAGTCCACAAAGATGAACAAATTTGAAGGAAACGATGACTGATAAAAGAAATGAGAATAATATTTCAATTGCTCATGAGATGATTGATACCAGCAAGCTCAGAATCTAAATGCAACTACAGCAAAACCATTTATTATTTGGGATAAATAAGGTAGCATTTTGACACAAGCTTTGAACTTGGATACATCATTCTACAGATAAAAAGTGGGATAATTATAATGAGTTCACAATCATTGATAACATTGAATAAATTCTCTTTCATGGGAATCAAGAATAGTGTGGTATCATAAGAGCTGAAAACTTGAAACAATAACACACTCAGAAAACTAATGTTTGCGATCTCAAAGTCGATACTTGAGGGTTTGTTATCTGAAATTGCTTAAGTCAATAAATGTATCAATAGAAATGTGTATTCATTCAAATTAAGGCTCTAACTAAGTGAAATACTATAAAGCCTTATCACATTTTGAAATTCATTAAATTTATTTCTTGAAAAAAAATTAATAATGTATGAAACTATGCATATCATTATTACCATGGCATAACTACTTTGCCATTCCAAAAGACTCTTATCTGATTAGGGAGTGCCCCTCAGGTGGTCTGCATATGTAACTTCTAATAATAATTTTAAAAAATAAAACATCGTTTCTTGAACATGCAGGTTGGCATTGCTGTGTTACAGTTTCAAACTTTAAACAACTTTTATACTTGCATACAACCACGTTAATAAAATTTCCTACAATCAGAAATCTTTGTTTCTTACAGTAATTTGTGTTTTTTAATGAATCATATCCAATAATATGGCATACAAAATATTACTCGCTAATAAAAACATTTTAAGTTTACCAATTTATGAGAAAAGCAACATCAAAATAAGAATTGTGTAATCCTATTACCTTCTTGTTATTCCAACTCCTCGAACAAAGGTATTAATTGCATCTGAAGAAACACCTCTTCGTCGCAAACCAGCAAGTGTCATAAGTCGTGGGTCATCCCAACCATCAACCCATTTTTCTCTTACTAGCCTATTTAGCTACAAGGAAAGGGAAATACAAACAATACAAACATTAGCAGCCAAATGATTTGAAATTAATAAATAAAAATACTCAACTTGGTTTCTACAAATTAAAGCTATCAATTGGAATAGTTTAGACTCTTTAGAGGGTAGCATGCATACCTTACGCTTGGACATTACTGTGTTAGTCACGTTCAGTCTGGAATATTCCCACACATATGGAAGGTAAAGATCTAAGGATTCCAATAACCAATAGTAAGAGGCACGACGGGATTCAAATTCAAGCGTGCAGAGCTGCAAGGTTAAGGAAACAGACATACTTAATTTTCCCTTTGACAGGTATGAGCCTTGCTAAAGATCATCCAATGTAGAAAAAAACAAAGTAGCAGTTCAATAGAAGATTGTATCAGTATGGTAAAGCAGTCATAAGTGCAGAATGATTTCCAGGACACCGAGTAGAACATAGACTAATTTGACATACTGAAAAAGAAGGGAAAATGTAACCAAAACAATGAAGGCAGGGTTAAAATAGAATTTCTAAATAATAATGTTCCATGAGGGTTCCAGAATGAGGACAATGGGAAAACAGAAGGATGAAATTCCTTTTAGGCAAAAAATTTGCCCACATATATACATATTAAAACCAAGAGAAGTATATAGCTTTTTGCTTTTTCTTTTAAAAAATTAAGCATCAAAACATCGAAGACATAAGATTTCCATAGTCCATATCGATGAAAGTTTGTTTTTTATCTGGATTAAACTGCATGTGATATTTTTGCATCACTTTTATCAAACATCATCAAGGGTCAACGACTCAATATCCATATCCATGCAATGAACATTGCAAATCTCAAACGTGATAAATTAAAATATTCCATTCCTATTCATCCATGACAAAAAAAAATAATTACAAAATCAAAGGGATTGAGCTCAATTGGTTAAGTCAATGGGTCCTCATGTTGGAGACCCAGGTCCAAATACCCAAAGTGAAATCTTAGTGCTGAAGTGTGTGGCAGCAGTATTCTGCAGTTTTCAGTTAGAGCAGTATCCCTGCAATTTGGAATTGTAAGGTCCTGTGATGTACATATGGTCCTTAGTGGACAATTGTACAAGGTGTGGGCCCAAAAACCAAAACCTAAATAATATAAAAATATAAATATAAATATAATAAATTTCTAAGTCTCAAATCCTCTCCTCTCCCTTTTTTAAAAAATTGGAATTAGTTTTGCTTCCCTGTTCTTTTCCTTTTTCCTTTTTCATTCTTTTTGGTTTAACTTTGGAGGGCAGGTTGTGGTTGGTGTGGGTGGATGCCCTTCTTTCTTAACTTTTTGTGCTTGCTCCTGTCTGTCAATGATGCCTGGGAATAAACTGAGACAGTTATAAGTAACTGGGTTGTACTAAAGACACCTAGGCTTTCCCAAGTATGCCTAGACATCTCAAACAAAGGGAAAAGAAAAGGAGTGTCCATCGAACACTGTATCCTGAAGTGACATGAATAGATAAAATGAATTCTTAAAGACATCAATATTCAAATACCTTATGAGGAATCACAGGTGTTAGGTGCATGTAAAAAATATTTAAAACACAAATATGACAGAAAACTTACTGAATGTGTAATGTTCTCAAGAGAATCCACAATGCAATGCGTATAGTCATAGCTTGGATAAATACACCATTTATCTCCAGTGTGTGGATGGGGTGTAAACTGGAGAAAAGGTAAACAGTCAAGTGAATACATTGAAAAGTAACAGCCAATGACAAAAATATCCTAAAAAATCCAAGTTTACCTTTATACGATAAGCAATCAGATCATACATATTATAATTGTCACTTTGCATATCTTGTTTCATTCTAAGAGTTGCCTTTCCTTCATCAATCATTCCTCGCCTCATTTCATCAAACAATGTTAATGACTCTGTAATTGGCCGATTTCTCCATGGGGAATCTAACTTTTTTTCTCGGTACTCTTTTATCTCTTCGGGTGTCTGTCAAAAAGATTTCAATAATGCATAATCCTTTATGATTAGTAAAAGTCTATGCATTTCACTACAAATATGCAATTATTATTTTTCTGTTATAATAGGGGAGATATTTTTGCCTCATATATGGCATTTACCTGATGATCAACGTATGCACGACCACGCTTTATCAACTCCACTGCCAGATCATATAACTCTTGGAAGTAGTCACTACTGAAGGTTATCTGTGACAATTAAACCACAGTAAATACTTCTGGACTACAAACAAATAAACAGTTACTATTCAACCATACATCTAAAGTACACCTTGAAAGGCCTCCATCCCATCCAATGTACAATGTCTTGAATATGATCAATGTATTCCTGTTTCTCAGCTTCAGGATTTGTATCATCATATCTGCAAGAGATTTGAGAAAACCCAGATCAACCATATAACTTGGAAAATACATTCCAGAGCAATCATACAACTAAACAAGAAAAAAAATCCGGATCAACCAAACAGCCCACACAGTAACATTCACATAGGTATAAGCCAGGCCTTACTCTAGTTTCTCCAAACTTGCTATCAAACAGAAGTTACACCACTCATATATTCATTCATGGCTCTAGTCACATTTCACCCCTTTATCATTGCTTTGCCCAGTACTTTTTCTGCTAGATTCTGTTAGCTTTGACATGTAAGTCTAAGTTACGGATTACCCGGCCCGACCGGCGGTCGCGCCGTTGGAGATGCACGGTTGGTCGCCCGATTGTGGACGCGGTTTGGTTACGCGGGCGGCGAACCACAGTGCTGTGCGCACTGTCTAGTACAAACTGGCGAACCTAGGAACCCATGGGCCAAGTTAAAAAAAAGGGCCCAAACTTGATTAAAAAACATTTTAAAAAAAAAAAATTTCCTCCTAACCCTAAAACAGCATTGATCATTTCATAGTATGATACTTGATCATTGATCATTTCATAGTGATGATTTCCATTGTGATAATTCAATGTGTAATGCAGAGGCAAATCTGGGAATCAATACTAAGCCATTCCAACTTTCAAATATGATTGATACACAATAGATACCTACTCAAAAATTAATATCAGACCTGTACATACTCAGAATAACCAACAAAGAGCAGATCACAGTATTCCAAAACTATGCCAGACCACAGCAATACAAACTGAGCTTATATTTGCAGCAGATACATTACATACAACGACCAGAATTGACAGCAACCTCAAAAATTTGCAGTAGATAATAGTACAACAGATAATCAGCATTACAACATTACTATCCACTCCATAGATACTAACAGTAAATCTGATAACCCAAATCTGAAACATACTACTCAATATTGGACTGAGTTTACCAAGCATATTCAGAAATACATATTCAGACTTATTGCAAGAACTTCCTGTGTTATGTTTAGAGCTGATGTATGAAGTTAATCCTCAGAAAATTAACAGCAGATAGAAGAAAGTCTGTACTCAATCTGAGACAAGGTTATAATCTTTTACAACTTCTCACAGTCTATTTGTAGCAGCAAATACATTGATTTATAACACCAGATAATAGAATGAACAGCAGTTACAAGTAATACAATGAGTTTATAAATATCTCAGACCTGGGAATGTGTTTGCCAGGGTAAATGTATGATGAATCTTGCTCGATCAATGATCAATGATCGTGAATATTTATCTTTGGCATTTGGCATTGATCAATGATCAAGTATCATACTATGAAATGATTTAGTTTTACAATTCTATATATTTCTCTATATATATATATATATATATATACACACACACGTACCCATACATACCAAACCCCTAAAAAATTTTCCGCATTACCCATTACCGGGTTCTCGTACCCTTTTGTCCACGAACCCGGTAACTTAGCATGTAAGTCTAACACTTTGGGTTGGATGCCCAAGGCAAATCCGACCCTAAGGGTTGGAAATTCCCAAAGCAGATAATAATGTGTGTGTGTGTGTGTTATAGTCCAATTTTAGGTTAGTTTTAGGTTAGTTTTCATTTTAGGAAGCTTTCCTTTCTAATTTGAAATGCAGTTCTACCACACATAATGAGACTAGTTATTTTATTATAAAGCTCATATTTTGTGAAGTTGTGGTCCTATGTCCATGGCAATGTTACACTCTATGCTGTAAAGAACCACTTGTGTAACACAGGGCACACATCATAGAAGAAGAGTAATTGGGGCTTCAAGCCTTCCTTTGTTATATGCAGATGATCTTTCCATCTTACATATCAATCTATTATCAATATTAATACACTTAACTATTTTGCAAAGACATTTTCTCCATCTTTTGAGTTTGCATGTGCAATCTGTTACTTTTGGGTGTATAAGTGCCCCTAACTTCTTATGTTCTGGGGGCATTGTATCAATTATGGGTTCAAGTAAATTGCATTCCCCACCCCTTTCCCCCAGAACACAAAGAACAAATTAAGAACATCACCCAAAATATATTTTTCCTTATGAAAAAGCATTTTTTGTACCATGCACCTAGGAAACTTGTATGTGCCCCTTCGGAAATTTGTTCCACTTAGTCATTGCAAGGCAACCCAACCCCATAAAAAAACCAGAGTATAACACTACTATTTAGTAATTAGATTTGTTTCTTGCAGGTCATTTCCACTATGTCCTGCACATTTGGATAGCTTTAATAACCCCTGGACTGCTTACAAGGCAACTCTTTTTTATTTAATTCTCTCGATGTTTTCTTCAAACAATCAATCCACTTAATCCCTGAATTTTGCTTTCATACAGGCATTAGTCTGGATTTTTGGCACCTGTATTTTTTAAAGCTTTTGGCCCTTCATGCCATCTGCAAAATCTAATCTTACAGCAGTTTCTTTCAGGCTATGTTTCCATCAATGATCACACACTAGAAGGGAAAATGACAAGTTACAGCAACCTGAGGAAACATTTTCTAGACTTGGCTACAGCTAGAAAGCTACCACAAACAAGCTCTCAACAGATTTTGCCAATGTTTCTTATATCACAAGATTACCTAAAAAGGTTATAAAGCAAAAAGAAATACATGCCTAATGTTGCAGTATTCTATTTTAACAAGTCTTTGATGGTTTCACAAAAATTCTAGAAAATGAAGAGTAGATTCATTGTATCCATGAATAATACATAAATCTAAATTAGCAGAAATAAGGAATGATAAAAATTAAACGTATGCAATGCAAAACAAAAGTAACTTCAGCTGCAGAGTATAATACTGTACACGTAATACTTCATATAGCAGTTTCAGATGATATAAAGTAACCAAAAAAAAATTGCATAAATAATGAATAGAAGCAGCATTTTATTGAACAGTTTTCTGTATCCAAGAAAACCACCTAGTTGCAGGAATGGTGTAACAGCTCAGCCTTACCTCAGATAGCAACACCCATTTCTTTCCTGGGCTAAGCCAAAGCTCACAAATAAGGCCTGAATGCAATGAAGAAAGCCAAAAATTCAGCTTCAGGGAAACCTCCATGAAATAATCAATATTAAGCTCATTGGTTTACTATGTAAGAAATGAAGCTCTAAAAATACCTTTGCATGGCCTATGTGAAGATATCCATTTGGTTCTGGAGGAAAACGCGTATATACTTTACCACCTGTTGCTTTTAAATGCTTTTCAAGCTCCTCTTTTGAGTTGTGAGGCCTCCAAATAGACCCATCACTAAAGAATATTTCTGTATGTACCTGGCAACAGGCATTGAAAACCATAATCAACATATTCCAAACAAGCGGCATGCCAAATAAAGCCAAGTAATTATGCTATAAATGTAAGCTCTAAACCAGACCAGTACCAGTTTCCAAGAACCTTGAGACTTCAAAAATTATAAGCTTTAAAGTTCAAATTTTAAAACACAGTGCAAATAATGTCAATTGTTCCTGAAAAATATCTGGATGATCAAATATGCATTTTAGAGAACCATATCACTAAAAGTCTTAGGAGAAAAATTTAAATGATATTTGATTTTGAGCTAACAAACAAAATTACATCTGGTATACTTGATTTTGTTGTTAGCAGAGTAGAATCAGTGCCCCCATTCTAAGTCAAAGCAGGGGAGGAGGGTGAAGATGTGATGAAGAGTGACACTTTTTGGGTTGAGGCAAGATACATTGTTGCCATCACTACTCCAATCTTCAAAGTTAATAGATATAGGGAAACAAATGCACCTAGCCTAGGAGAGGTGTATGAGTGCATTGACAATATGCATGGCCAAATGAAGGCCATTGTACAAGAGAAAAAATTCACATTAGAGTTCTACAGTGAACACATTCTACCAATCATTCATCATCAATGGGAGAAGCTCAACACTCCATTGCACATAGTTGCCTACGCATTGAATCCAATGTGGTATGTGCAAAGGATTGGCAAAATTACCCCTATACAAGATGCTAAGGTGAAGGCAAGGTTCATAAAGCCCATTCAAAAGATGCATGATTCTACACATGCCAGCATCATTAATACTAATTACTAAGTGGACAAAATTTGTCACTCTTAAGGGATATTCAAAAGAGGCCAAGATGGATAGGGAAACCATTGCATAGGAGAATCCAATTTTATGGTGGACTATGTATGGGCCTAATTCTTTGACAACCACATTAGTCATTCATTTGTTGTCCCGAGTTTATAGTTCTTTTGTTGTTGAGAGGAATTAATCTACTTACAGTTTCATCCACCTTTGTTCAGAGGAAGTGACTTACCTCTAGGAGCATTATTGCAACCCGATGGGATCTAGATCCAAAGGAGCCAACACAAGTTGACGAAGATGTTTGCTTTGGAGGAGCTTGACCTTGAGGAGTCTAGCAATTCGAGTGATGAAGAGCTTGATGTGGACTTTGGGGATAAATGATTATTGCCAATTGTATTTTTGAATCTAATATAAATATATTAATATTCAATGTTTTCATTGTTTATTCCATACAATATCAAATATGTTTTGAGTATTTCAAAGTTTCATATGTAATTCATTGTCTATTTTTTTATAAAAAAAAAGAAAAAATTGAGTACTATATATATATATATATATATATATTTGTGCCACCATCATCATGCTATTCCCAAACCTAGGCCCTCGGTCCCCCTATTGACAAGACCGTCCCTACCATCCCATGGAACATAGGTTTAAAGTTACTCTATATGGATGGAAAGTATATCAAACAAATGTTTAAAATGCCTTCATAAACGAAGACATGGTGAAACAGGTCTACATTCAGCCACAAGGATTTCAAGTTCCTAGAAAAGAACATTTGATTTGCAAGTTAGTTAATTCCTTACATGGACTTAATCTTGATTAACATTTTGGAGATTCAAGATCGAGAATAAGTTATTCTAATGTGAATCTCTACATCAAAATCAATGGTGATGAAATAGTGATAATGATACTACCATCATCGAGAGCAAGGCCAACAAAATTCAACAAGTAAAATCTAATATTTGCTATGTTTTTGACCAGATAGAACTTGACCTCTTACATTACTACTTAGGTGTTAAATTTTGGCAAATTGACCATACTATTTTTGTATCACAAACTAAGTATGCCAAAGCACTTCTAGAAAAGTTCAAGGTAACAATAGTCCAACAACTACACCTTTGGAAGTTGGGATTAAACTCTCTACTTACACTAGTTTGCCACCAACCACTCAATCAATATAGCATCAATTGATAAGTAGTTTGATTTATCTTACTATCACTAGAGTAGACCTTTGTTTTGCAATGAGTTGACTTTCTCAATTCATGCCCAAGCCACAAGAAAAATATTGGCAAGCTGCAAAACATATGCTTCAAAATATGTCAAAGGGACCCTCTACTTTGCATTCTATACCATGATATCCAGAAATATTCATCCAAATAGGTTGGACTAGCTAATACTCAAAACTCTACAATTAGATATGTTTCTACTCTTGGATCCAGAGTAGCTTCTTGGCAAAGCATGCTACAACATACAATTGTTTTATCTTTCATGGAAGAGGAATATAAGGCAGTTGTTGATAAAGATGTGAGGCACTGTGGTTGCAAAGAATGTGGGTTGGTCTCCAAATTGACTAAACAACACCAATTTCATTTTTTTGTGGCAATTAGAGTGTGCGCAAGATGGTGAAGAATACAATCTATCATACTCAAACCAAGCATATTGAAGTTCATCACCACCACAATCACTAGTTGATCAATGATGATGATATATGTCTTCATTGTTGTCCTACCAATGAGCTGATTGCTGACATAATGACCAAACCTCTAGAAAGACATAAATTTATCAAAATTTAAAGATAAACTTGGTATTGTTACGGGTTTAGTCATCAGGGGGGGGGGTTATTAGATATATTATTAAAATTTGCGTAATAGTCATTTAAGGATTTTCTAAATAATAAGCAGCAGATTGTTACACCTTCTAAGAACTTGTTACAATCTTGTTGCACAGGTATTGTTGTATTAAAGGGCTGCCAAGCCATAAAAAGAAGCTTCATACAACGTACTCTACATGGCTTGTAATTCAATTTTCTTACATATTTCACTATTTCAGGGAGCCTAATCATTTAGCTGTGCTGAAATTACTATTTTAAAAAAAAACAGAATTGAACCGTATAACTTTAACTTCAACTCATTTATTTTTTCTGTTTTGACATTGGATGTGCCAATTCATTACTTTTACCTATTTCAACATCAGACACACTGCTTATAAGCCCTTTACATTCTACAAATCGGTTAAATCACTTGCATTGGAACTACATCATCCATAGACTGAATCATCAGACAGTAGATATGCACAAGTATGCTGATCATTAATAATTATAATTTTCTGATATGATAATGGTTAAATTCAATAAAGATGTGCATACCAATTTTATTTTGATTTTGAGATGGTGAGACTCATTCAAATGCACACAATAGACACATTCACTCTAGGTTAACATCCATGCTAGAGATTGAAAATGATTTATTGGTAACTACTCTAGAAGAGCACAGACAGTAAATTCAACTGCAAGAGACATTGAATAGAAAATGATACCCAAGTAAATCTTGAAAAATATTGAGAAAAGATAAACATAAGCATGACTATATGCATTCACATCATTAGAGTAACTATGGTAGTCCACTCAAAATAATATAGCCAAACTGAACAAGGAACCATTATAATGTAAGCTATGAGCATTCTCAAAAAAAAAGTTCATATATTTTTCCAAGTACTTTTTTTTTGTTTATAGAAGGGAACTGCTTTTGTGAAAAAACTCATGTACAGTTGTAACTACCTGGGTATTCTTGATTTATCAGTGGTTGTACCTAGCTTTTTCAAGTCATTCCCCAATTATCATATTCATACTTGTAAATATCATTAAATTTTTTTCTCTGCAAATAACTTTTAAGTGCACTTTTGTGCCTTATATTGCAGCTCTAGTGATTGATACAAAATGGTTTCAGAACACTGTTTCCACAAAGCAAGACACCTGGTGTAGGTGGTGATTAAATCCCTATGCACCAAGTATTAACCGTCATACCTGTATATTTTCACCTGGTTCAGGAAATATCAAAAAAGGATTTGTATCCTCCACAGGAGGAGCTGATGCAGCAACAACTTTCTCCTACAAGAAAAAAGCAACTTCATCTATTCAAATTACAGTTTCATGATTAGAACTACATTTCATATGTTGGTCTTAGATCTAAGGAAAAGCTGCATCACTTGTCTAGATCCACGCTTGAAAGCTCTCAGATCAATGAAAAAGTCAATGTGGAAAAGCTTACCTCCACTTTTGGAGGCTTTTCTTTTTTCTTCTTGATGGGCTTTTCCTCATCTGCAGCTGTCCTTTCCCCCAGTAGCTCAAAAAGCTTGGCATCCATTATTTCCTATAATATGATCAATCAAAACATGTTTCCATTTAATGGAAATATTATTGAAACATGATTTATTTTCATCATTTGCTACATCAAAATAGCTATGTTTAATTCAATGTGTTATTAGGAAGTAGTTTTATACCATTAAAAATTTTGATTTTTAATAAACAAAAATTTGCAATCCTAGCTACTCATGAGGTATTAAGTCATGGGGCTTCACCTTAACCACTTTAGCATCTGCCCATGGATGATGCTTGCGAACTTGGCCATATAAATTTCCAGCTAAGAAGAAACATTAAAACTCAGGTAAGAAAGAAACTAAACATACCAAGAAGTATCAACTACTGAACTAAATAAAATATTGGTTTTCTTTACAAGGAAAACAAATTATAAATGATGATAGATTGGCATTGACATGAAGTGTAACCCTGGAATCACTACAAAAATTGACATGGTATGAAAAGCCCCTATGAAACAAAATGCAAATAAGGATCTTATGCTAAGAAGAGCCCAGACGAATGCAGAGGTAATAAATGACTGTTTATAATGTAACCAAAAATGTAAGTTATCCAGAGAGGAAACCATTTATTCGATAGCGTTGTGCTAGAATTGCCTCTTTGTTCTCATTGATCACATCCTCCACCGCCATCTTGATTTCTTCAACAGTAACCTCAACACCTGCTTCCAGTTCATTGAACATCAACATCTTTATATTATTATTAGCTTACACTAAAATCATTTCAAAATGCCATGGCTTACAGAAATCCATAATGCCATTTGTTTACAAGACAGTACTTGAAAATCCATTTTAGCCAAGAACAATTTATAACACAGTATCCTTCTTTTCAGATTTTTATGTCTAACACAGAACTTAACACATCAATCTTAGACCATAAATTCTAGAGCATCTTTTCACCTTTGAAGAGACAGCACATCAACATTCTAAAGGAACTCATAAAGTTTAATAATATATAGCTTTAAACTTAACATAGACACATTCCAAATCAATCTTTAGCACTTCATCATTTAGAGAAGAGGAATAATATTTGTCATGTGACTATGACACATCAAGTAAAGAAATCTTCAGTGACAGTTCTAATTCTAAAAGATCCACATGCTCCACGATGGTGGGACATCTTGGGAGGTCACATTTACGTGTCATTTATAGGGAAAAATGGAAACACCAGTTGCATTTCTGTCATATCAAAGACTTCAATAGATTAGCCTCCAAAACTGCTAAAAGTTTGACTATAACCATGGGCATATATAGAATAATGATAATCCAAATACATGAAGAATTCATGGGAAACAAAGGACTGTCAGTTTGACTTCCGCCAGTGTTGCCACCTTTACAAATAGTAAGAAAGTACTTATAGCATCAAGTAGATATGGGTCCGTCTGTACACACTGCAACTAGAATACCAAACAAATAAGGTGTTGGAAAAGATACGAAGCAGCATCAGAAACCTGGTAGAAAGGGATCATGTAACCCTGGAGAAGACCTATGAGACGTACACAAGACTAAAGATATTTCAGGATATGTTGAAGACGTAGCACCTCTCCCAGAATTGTTATGTATGTTTTTAACTTTTGTAAGTTACATTCAGAAGCTTGACCACAAAGACATCCCTTTTTGAAGTTATGATTGCCAAAAAGTTATACAAATAAGCAGAGAATGCACCCAGCAAAAGGACACAATTAGCTACACAGGTAAAAATATTTGGGGCATGCAGAACTGACCCCTATGATTTGGAGGAATAAAGAGATTTTAAACAAAAGGAAAACTATACTTCCTCTTCAAAAGAAATAATTTATGGTTTTTTCAGAAGATGCAAATGCCCCATATTGATCGAATCAAACTGCTTCAGAGGAAACAGGTATAATCAAAAGATGGGTTTCGAAATCAGGATGAACATAACCAGTAGACAGCTTCTCCCCCCGAGATTGGAAATGGAAGTAACCAGGCTGAACAGAATCTGGTACTATTTTCTCCTCTTAAGGATGGAACTGAGTATATACAAGTAAAGACCATAATTGCCAAATCCAGTTTGGTCCAGAATTTTTAGAATGGCAGGATTTGTCCGATTCAATCCAGATTTTTCAATTGCTATGAAATTTTAATGATTTTGTTGTAATTCCAAATTTCCAAAGTTTTTTGAACTCTCAAAGGAATTGAATTTTTCAAACCTGGTAACTATGGTAGAGGCAATTTGCAAAGGGAAAAGGAAAACAGGCATGGAGAAAAAGAGAAGCACAGGAAGGTTGCGGAAGGTGAACTACTGTTGGAAGAATTGGAATCTAATAATCATATCTGGGTAAAACTCGAATATCCCAAACAGAGGCTTCTCCCCAAGCAAAAAGAATATGATCGGGAGGAAAGCAGGAATGTGAAAACACCAGATTGAGGCCCAAGATGATGTCTATCCAAGAACACAACAACATAAAAAAGAAACTATCTTATCCAAGGGGGAGGCTCCTTCCACAATTGAAACGAATTTTCTTTCCTAGAATGTTAGGGCCTAAAGGCCTTCAACCCCCCCAATTGCAATTGCACAAATCTGATTTAGTAGTCATTCAAGAAACCAAACTCCTGGAGAAAGAAATCCTGAAAATTCTAACAGTGTTGTAGAAATTCTAGCAAGCAATGACCTCAGATTCCAATGGTGCCTCTCGGGTCTGTATATATTATGGAATCCTAGCATGGTGAGTTGTCATCTGTTAGACAAGGGGGAAAATTGGGTAGCGTATGAGTTCAGCTCCTTCCAAGAGGATGTCAAAGGCTTTCTAATAAATAATTATGGAACAAATAGCACAATCCACAAAAGGCAAAGCTAGCAGGAAATCACTGCACAATTGGATCAATGGCAGAATCAAAGTGTGTTACTTGGAAAGGATTTCAATGCAATTGTGAATGCTCTTGAGCTAAGTTACTGAATCACCTCATTTAAAAGCCAATTCCAAGTACCAAACACCCCAGAATTGGATGCTAGTCCAAATCGATTGTGGATTCAACCAGGGTGTAGGCTTTTTCTCTGCCCAAAACAATTGAGTTTGACCTGCCAAATCCGGCCAATTCTTTCAACATGGCAATTCCGGGCTGAATCCCTACCATTTCAACCTGCAGACATGAGTTTCAAAGGGTTTTTTTAACGGTTTTTTACCCTAAAAAGCCTTAACATTGTCATTTCGTTTATGACGCAATTTTTGTCCACCACAAGAGGAGAATAAACAAAAAAACACTGACGCAATTTCCAGACAAGTGGGCGCATTTTGATTTTATTTCTTTGCAGATTACATAAACATCATGTCGGTTGCTAACATTCCAAATGAGTTCAAACTTCATTTGAATAACTTCATAGCTCTGCATTGGCCACTGAAACTTGAGGCTCAAATCAGCAAATTCAAGCTTCTTTTTTAATTTAAAATTTGAACTATTTAATATTGGTTTTTAACTTTTTTTAATAAATCAAAAGCACCACCCCCACCACTAAATGCAATATCCATATACTAGATAACATTATGATTACCCTAATCAACCTGAGCAGATTTAAATATTAAATTCACATGCAAGACCAAATAACAAAAAATATTTATTATTAAACCAGTCCTTGTTGATCAAAATTGATTTGCAATAGAATTAAAATTTAAATCATACAAGCATTCAGAGATCTGTGATTCAGTATCAATAACAAGTAACAAATATACAATTAGAAATTTTAATTTTTAAATGAAACTTAAAAATAATAAAATATAGCATTATCTATCTAGTGGCATATTGATATTGTTCAATGATTGTAATTGTTTCCCTTCTTCAAACTACTTATTGTAGCTCCATCGGCCAATTATTATCTAGCTAGTGACATGATACAATGGCAACTAGTTTGAGCTCCATCAGCCAGCCATCCTTTGAATTTGACCCAAGTTCACCTTTGTGGAGGCATGTATAAATGATACAACAAATGCTAGGTAGCAGGGCATATGTTTGGATATTCAGCAGGTGTGATCAAAAGTATACAAGTTTGTACAACTGAGTGAAAGCCCATTTGTGTTCCATTCTTGGAAGGAGAATCAAAGCCTGTCCAAGAAAGAATGGTGGACTTGTGTAACCTCATTAAATAACAGAATTTATCAAAGAGCATGAGGAAGCAACTACAAGAGTTTTTCCTTAGAACAAGACATCCTTTGAGTAGAGGAGGGGGGTCAAGGAGCCCACCTGCTTCTCCATATTCTACTGTCGTCCTTGATATTGTAGTAGAAAACCACCCATTTTTAGATAAGAATGAAGAAGAGCCCACTAATGTGAAGAGAGCAAAGGGACCATTAGAGAGGGTATTTAAAAATGATGCTAGGGAAATTGTTGATCAAATTGTTGCAAGATGCCTCTATGCAAATGGTTTGTCCTTCAAAGTTGTTTGATCACCGTATTGGCAAGATATGATGAGAAAAGTAAATGAAGCTCCAACAAGGTACACAGGCCTAGGAATTGAGAAGGTGTGTGGCACCTTGTCAAAAGAGGTCAAACATATAGAAAGTTCATTGGCTCCCATTAGGGCCTCATGGAAAGAAACAAGGGTGTCTATCATTTTTGACAGATGGAAAGATGCAAGAAATAAACCCTTAATCATAGTGATTGTAGTGTGCCCTAAAGAGATAATGTTTTTGAAAGTCATGGATTGTGAGGAGCAGGTGAAAGATGCACAATTTATTGCCAACATCCTTACATGGTGCATTCAAGAAGTGGGTCCTCAAAATATTATCCAAGTCATAACAGACAATGCAAAGAATTGTAGAACAGTTAGTATGCTGGTTGAAACACAATTCTCACATATAATTTGGACACCTTGTGTTGTCCATTCACTCAACCTTATGCTACAAAAGTTAGGTAGGAAAATAGACCAGATCAAACAAGTCTATGTTGAGGCCAAAAAAATCCAAATGTTCATCACAAACCACCACATGTCATTGGTCATTTTTAGATCATTCTCACAATTAGAGTTGCTAAAGTTGATTGAAATTGTAGACATGCAAAATTGTCTGACTCATCACACATCATTAATATTGCATTTTCATCATATTCATCCTCGATCTTGCATAATGCACATTTTCCATCATTTTCATCCTATTTCCTCTATTGATTAAATAATATTGAATTCTTTAATTGATTCATCATATTTTACTAATTTTCTTCTTATCTTCCATAATTAAATAAGTTTAATTATTTAATTAGCCATAAGTCTAATTTTCTATGATTAAATAATCTTGAATTATTTAATTATCTAACTTCCCATCCCATTCATTTGGAATATTCCTTCTAATAAATAATATCCTAATCCTCCATAATTAAATAATCATTAACTATTTAATTGTTCGAATTTCCCTCTCAAAGGCATATTCCCATGGAATATTCTTTTTCAAATATCCTAAAATATTTCATTCCTCTCATTCATCCTTAACCCATCATTTCTTGATCTAATCTTCACCCTTCATTTCAAAATATCCTAAACCAATTTTCCTTAAATTGTGGAGATATTTTGAGTTCAAATTGATCTTGATCTCTCATCTTCCTTGATTCACTCTCCTTCATGGGTCTTGAGGTTTAATCTCAACCATTGATCATAATCATAAAAATCTATAAGACAAACATCACTCCTTCATTATCATACACCTAGATCATTTGAGAAACTTTGAATTCTTGAGCATATCATTAGCATTGAGCATTGAGCAATTATCATTCATCTAGGTCAACATTTCATGCTTTTACAATCATGGGAGCTTCTTGATTGAGCAATCCAACATACCATCACTAGTAAAATGGAATGCAAGGTTTGCGCATGGTTTGTTTTCTTTGTTTTGAATTGATTTTCATTTACTATATGCTGATTTCTAACCATGTATGAACTCAATTTCAGTTGTAAGTGGGATTTGATCGTTTTCTTGTTTTGGGTTTTTGAGAATTCTAACCCTTGTTTGATTTCATTTCCATTTTCCACTTCTCCCACTTCACAAAAACAATGCAATTTTTAAATTATATGTTCTACTTTAATAATTTATTTTCAAGGAAATCCGGGGACGTGTCCCTTGTCCAAAATGAATCGTCCCTGTCCTGGGATGTCCCAAGTACAAGGGGACGACAGGGGGACAATCCCCTGCCATTCCCCTTTTTTTGCAAATTAGTAGGAAATAGTTCGGAAATGGGGGGACGGGTGGGAGAAAAAAGGGGGACAGTTGACCGTCCCGAGGACGGATGGCCTTCCCCTGCATTTCAACATGATTTTAAAATTAAAAAAACACATTTTAATTTTTAAAAAAGCCCTCAATTCGTGGCTTATGTGGGCCCCCACCTTCCATGTTGCCCTTATGACTAAAAGACTCACCATTTTAGTCATTGTTTCATTTGTTTGTTAAGGAAAAAAAGGAGCAGCTGTAGGGTTTGTGAAGACAGCCAATGCAAGAGGAAGCAAGTGGGGCCACAAATCCATCAAAGAGGTATGTATTTTCCTTCTCTCTCTTTTTCAATTTTTTTGCAAAGTTTCAAGCATAAAATGTCTGATTTTTTATTTTTTTTTGCGTTTTCCAATTTAAACTTGCATTCAAAATAAAAAAAGAAACATGAACAGCAATGGGAGTGGAAGCGAAAGTGAGAATGAAGTGCAAAATAGAAGAGAAAGTGGTGAGGGTGGTAGTGGAGAGCAACCAAACCCATTTAAATGCCCTCTAACAATCATGGAACCATATGCAAAGGGCCCTTTAAACAAAAAAACAACTTTCCTCCAATATGTTACACCTATGAGCCAAAGGCAAAAAAATTAAAGGGGGAGTAGGGTGTGGAATTGTCATGTTTTCCATAAAGATTTTAGGAGCGGCTAAACAAGGGTAAGGTCTCATTTTTTGGGTGACGTGGGCCATGGAGTTAGAATGTGTCCTGCTTTAAAAGACGATGACGCAATAGAGTGCTAAAGATTGCAAATGGAGGTGGATGGGGTTCATGATGTCGACTTCTTTTCCAAGTGCGCAATCATCTATGCCTATGCCTTCCACGGTTGGTAGTAGTGAAGTTGCCACAAGAGGAAAGAGGAAGATGAGTGGTAGTGAGAAGGGAGCTTCAGTTGAGTCTATGTTTAATAACCAAGCACGAGAAGCCATAGAATCTTCCATTGCCAAATTCTTTTTTGCCCATGCCATCCCATTTCATGTGGCCCATTCCTCTTATTTCAAACAAATGGTTAAAGATATAGCCAATATTGGTCCTTCATTCATACCCCCTAGAGATCATAAGCTACTCACTACCCTCCTAGACAAAGAGTACTCCAAAGTTAATGTGCTAAGGGAGGATATGAGGCAAATGTGGATGAGGACAGATTGCTCTATAGTGATGGATGGGTGGACTGATGTTAGACATCGGCCACTCATCAATATCATAGTCACATGCCCTGCTGGTTCTTATTTTCTTAGAGCCATAGATTGTTTGGGGAAACGTTAAGGATACAAACTTCCAGTATTCCATTTTGAGAGATACCATAAAGGAGGTTGGGACTGCTAATGTGGTACAAGTGATCACTGATTCAGCATGTGTGTGCAAATCGGCTAGTTTGATGGTGGAGGGTGCTTATAGGCACATCTTTTGGACCCTATGTTTTGTTCATGCATTGAAAGACATAGGGAAGTTAGATTGGGTGAAGCAAGTGGTGGCAAAAGCTACAGAGATTCAAATGTTCATTTGCAATCACCACACCTCACTTTCTCTCTTTAGGTCATTTTCAAAGGAGGAGTTCCTCAAACCTATTGAGACAAGGTATGCCACTTACTTCATTTTGTTTCACTTTCAAATTTTGAAACTTCAAACATTTCAATTTGTATTCTAAATTTGAATTTTCAAGTACATTGAGCCTTATATTGCTTTATCCTTTAATGAATATAGATATGCCACATACTTCATCTTGTTGGAGAGGATGCTTGAGGTGCATGAGCCTCTACAATTGATGATGGTGAATTCAAAGTGCGCTAGATGGCCTAATTCAAGTTCTACTCGAGGAAAATCCATCAAACAAAAAATCTTTGATGACGATTGGTGGTCCAATGTGAGGTAAGACATTGCTGATTTTATTGTTAAATTGTTGATTTTATTAAAAATTAAATATTAGATTGTTGGTTTTCATATTAAATTTCTGATTTTAATATTTTAATTTTATTGTCCAGTGTTCCAACTTTTGAAGTTTCTAACATGTCAATAACTTGTCAATTAATTTTTTTTAACTTTTTGTTTGCATTTTGTAGATATATTTGCTCCTTCATCTCGCCTATTGTAGATGTCATCTGGTATGCTGATACAAACTCTCTTAGTCTTGTTGATTTGGGCCTTTCATTCCTTTTCGAGCCTTGGAACCCAACAAGAACTTGGAACCTTAGGTTCTAGTTCCCTGTTTCTATCTAGCAACCACTCCCCAACATGTATCTGTCATCCCCCCTTTCAGACTTCAAACCCCAATTGGAACTTGGAACCCTTAGGTTATGGTTCCAACTTCCATAACACTCCCGACCTCGCAATTCTTGTCAAATTCAAGACTCCAATTAGAACTTGGAACCTTCCAAGTTCCTATTCCGTCTTGACTCCCAGCAACGTAGCTGCCATGCTCCATTGTTGACCCAACTCCCAAACCTAGCCCGTTTGACTACCAAGTCCTTGTTCCATCTCCAAGCTTGACATCTATCAATTATGTGCAAAGTTCCAAGTTCCTCCTAGAACCCAAACCTTCTAATGCAGATTTCAAAGTGCTAGTTTCTTGTTCCCTCCCAAAGCCCGAAACTCACAAGGCACATCCATGGTTCCAGTGCCCAAGTTCCCCACAAAACCCAACCCTCACAAGGTGCAATGTATGTATTTTTAAATGTGTTTTAGGCGCCAAAATGTAATGGCACAATGATTACTCCCACCTACTCACCATTACTACAAAACAGTTCTTCCAGCTACCTACAATGAATTTGTTAACTGTCTTTCATCCCAGACATCCATTTTGGGCGGGATTGATCCTATGTCATGGATTTGATACAATTAAGGTACCACAGGTTAGGGTTTCACCCTACTGGTTAAAGGAATATTTTGTTTCATTTTAAAGGATTGGTCCGTGATTAATCCTAACAAGTAGAGCACATGTCACAGCTTTTCAGGGTTTTCAATCATTGAAGTTCATTTTCAAGAAGGCGGTGAATTTTATTGAAGTCATTCATTTTCAATAAGGCAGTGAATTTTGTTTAAGTGATAGAAGGGAATATTGCAGTGAAGGTTGTAGGTTTCATGTCTCCAGTACTGTTACATTTTAAGGAAATTTTTGAGTGTAACAGAGGTCTCCATTTAACACATTTGCTATTATAAGATAACCAATTTTGATAAATGTCGCAGCATTTTGAAAATATTACAATCTTAGTAATAATCATTTTTATTTCCACATGAGTTTGTTTTATCTGTGACACTCAAAACTTGATGCATTTTCATGCATTGGTCAAATCTTCTACACTTGCTTTCCACTTCAATTCCTTCTTGTTAATTGTATCTTTGTAACCCATTGATAGGCATTGATCTAGGAATGTATTGATTCAATCACAACTAAAAGAACAGATCATTTAACAACTATTTCTAGCCTAGTTCTACTATTTAATGCAGTTCATAATTTCGCAGCAAATAAGGAATAACAGTCATAAACTTTGCATCAATGTAAAATACCTGCCAAAATAACAAGGTCTGCCGAACACCAATTCTTAAATTGACCCAAATACTGATAATAAACAGTAACTGAGAATAGGAACAACAACAGGTTCACATATTATTGCAATTTGATAATAGCAACCAGATCATAGAAAAATCATTATAAATCGCAATGCATAAAGACGAACGAATAGAGTAATGTCCCCTCTTCAAATCGTGTAAACACAAAATAGACAGGAACTGCCCATTGATACAAAATCGATGCAAGGGTCAAATGGCAATTGGAATATGCGATTGGTAGACCCGCAATTTATTATTATGAGGAGTAATGTTGGCACATACAGAATACTCTGGCTGCCAAGGTGCCCGTGCAGTGTCGTAGTTATTCGGTTGCTCAACCCAAGCTTAAGACTTGATCTCTGCGAAGAGTGAATGGAATGGACTCGACTTGTGTTACTCGATGCGCCCATGAAGCTCCTTTAGTTGAACGCAATGATTCGTGAGCCTTCAAGCGGAGACGTGAGTGTTGCGGGAGATGACAGTCATAATATGCGCACTCCAAGACAAACTATTTGCTTCAAGAGATTGACGGAAGGTTTCATAGATGCTTCATGCCAATGATGTCGCCTTGTCTGATGGTTAGCGGTTGTCGCTAATGCTAGTGCGGCGGTGTGAAGGCACGAGAGCGATGGTATGATGATCGCATATCTCTGGAACGACGTCCAAAGCCGCCAAGCTATGCCTAGACGCTGATTGGCGCCCTTGTGACCACAGCCTTGTAGTGGCATCCCCTTAACCTGTGGTTGCTTGTCTCTGTATGTGTGTAGGATGAATGAGTGGAGTTCGCTACCTCAAACCAGTCGCTCCAGATCTGCAAACAAATTGACTGTGACTATCGAATGATGGTGGAGGGAATGCTAAACACGAATTCCCCAGGTTGAGAGCTACGCACCAAACTCGGGAGCCAACGCTAGGTGACTACGTCCCTGCGATACTTGGCCAAACCGATATATCCAAATTCGTGATGTCTAATGTGAAGAGCAAATCCTCCATAAATACTAATCGAAACGCCAGCTTGGAGAGAGTCGGCCATAAAAACAAAATAATTCAATTTTCATTCTAGCGCCTTCTCAATAAATCGGCCAAAGGTTTTAATTAAATTTAAATGTTATTTTATAATAATTTAAATTTATTATTTATTATTATTTATTTAATATTATTTCAAATTCAAGTTGGTGTTTAGAAACACCGCTATGAGTTTCCCTCCAAAATAGCTCAGATTATTTTGGGGACATTACAATCAAATACACCCTATGGGTCATGTATCTTGCCCCCAATTTGCACTCATTGCAACAGTGTCAAATCAATTATATTGAGGTATTAAGACAGCTAGTTGCTCTCAACTCAATGATAATATTTGGAGTTGAACCAAAAATTTGGGTTTAGCTATCATTCTTTTCAGTTGTGCTTTTATTTATTCAAACCTCTAGGGAATACCCTCCTAAGTCTAAGCTAAGCTCAAAGTGTAGGAGAGAAAACCCACTCTCGTAGAGTTGACCTTTAACCCTCCATGTTCTATGGATGAATAGGTTTCACCTTCATGATGACAACCCTGGCCTTGAAAGTGAGATCCTGTTCTACGAAGTGGAGCAGCAGTTTTGGGACCCAACAAAGAGAAAGATGGTTAGAAAATGTCAGCCTGTGTTGCGGCAAATGTTGTGGATGAAGATTCTTTCAATAGGTTCCCTCCACCTTAGACAACTCATGCACAAGCGGCATTTCTCTAGGCAGGATGAATCCTTTGTGTCCTCGGTTTTGTAGGTCTAGTTGGTTATGTGTGACAATGAAGTCTGTTCTGAAAGATGGCTGATGAATGTGAATGGACTGATCTGTTTGGGAAAATCTCTAAGCTTTTTCTTGTTTTTCTTTTCACATGTTAAGATTGTTAGAATACAAGGGTTACCTTTTTGTCTACTGTCATGTTGGACAGCTTCATTTTTTAAGCAAGACATTCAAGGAAGAGGTCTTTATGTAATAATTTCTTATAAAATTCAAAATTGTATATCTTTCTGAATATGAGTACAATAGTTGACAAGTTCTTTAGCCCATAATTCCAGTTCAAGTTTGGCATGGCTGGCTTGTATTTTTTTCATTTTCAAGGCATTTTCTGCCTTCTCTTTATGGGTGGGACAATCCAGGATAACACAGTTTACCTATCAAAAAAACAATGTTCCAAAGACAAGTTGCAATCACCAAAGGCTACATAGGTAAAAACAGTCAATTACACATGAATCTCAACAGACAGGAAATCTAAAAAGGACATTGAGAGCTCAGAATTAAACTTCCTTTTTGCAAGAACTGCTAGAAGCTGGAGGATGTATAATGTAGCTTGACCTAATGATCTAAATATATTTAAGGCAACCCCAAGTTTTAGGTGAGAGTGATAACATGTAACTTGGCATCGCATAAATAGATAACATATGGTTTACTATGCATACAACTTGAATAAGCTTGATGGTGAAGGCACGCATGCTCCCTAGAGGAAGTCACATGTTCAAATCTAGAGGACCATAGGGTCATACCCTATGTTGTCCATTCTGCCACTTGTGCTTTGCTTGCTTTATGGAATCTTCCATCTATAAATTGCATTATTATTGAATCCTTATCTAATAGATATGCATATCTAATGTGCAAGTCTATACAATGAGAGGTTCAGCTCTCGATGTGATCATCTTAGATTCATTTGTTGTAGCATGTAATCCTAAGAGTTATTTGAATATTTGGATACCCTATTGGTATCCACCTCATTTCATGTCCCATTGTGTCTATGTTAATTATCAAGTGTTTTTCATTTTCTAATAGTGCACTTAATTTCTACACTAGAAAATTTGGAAATCTTTGGTACGCTGAAGCAATCTGCACATATTGTTTCCTAAGATCAATTGAATTTTCTACATGGTAGCTATAAATTCTACACAATCTATTGTAGTTGTGTCCTTTTGTTATTTTGTGTGCTCTGAATACTTTTCCTGTATCCAAGATTATGCAAATGCAAATAATGGTATACCCATACACAGCCCAAAATTGTGATTTCATTTATGCCAATGCAATAAGTTATTATTTCAAAGATAAGGCTGGTAAGATACACATAAATCTTAATAGATATAAGAACTGATTAGACTTTAGAAAGCTCAAAATAAACTCCTCATGAGTTGCAGAAGGCTACTACATGTTCAAAATGACTTGACATATTTGGAGAGTAGGGAATTTGGAAATCTTTGATCAACTGTGAATCAATCTGCACATTATTTCTTATGTACGTAACATTTTCTACATTGTATTTCCAAGATTTACAGAATCTGTCATAGTTGTATCCTCCTATTATTTTGTGTGCTTCCCAAGTTACCAGGAAAAGGATACGCAAACACAGATTTTCCAGAAATCTTGGAAATGGAACCGCATGGAAACATCCATACAAATCTTATAGAAAGTAAAAATCAAAATACACACACACACACCCAAAAATACATAACTTTCAATGTTAGTGCATAAAATGACTCAAAAACCCTAGAAAATCCCAGTTACTGACCCAGAAATGCCAGGGTGTATCCAGAAACATCATAGAAATCACCTTACCAGTATCAATAAATTTCCACATCCACAGAATTTCCAGCCATTTCTGAAATGCTTCTGGGAAATTACCATTTGTGTTTTCAATGCAGCAAAACAATGAAACGAGAAGCCCCTGTGACAAAGGTACTATGCTTACTTTTCCTATGTGCAAGTTAACATTTAGGTAAAAATGTTCTAGTGCAAGACCCATATGATTTACGTACACTTACAGCAAGCCACCTATGAGTCCACCGCATTGTCCTAAGACAAATAGCAAAAATATGAATTTATTAACATTGAAAAGCAAAGAGACTAATATAACATGGAAATCACATGATTGGGAAGTTATTTCTAAGACTGGCAATTAATATATGATATGCCTGTATTTGGACAGACCACAATAGGACAGCACAAGCTTAAGATGTCTATTGAACAGGTGTTAAGACAGTACCTATAGATTGCAATGTTGCCAGTTCAGGTTCAGATACATGGATTTGGCAAAAAATATAAAATAAAATGGGGTTGGGTTCTTTTTGGGTTCTTCAGTACAAAAAAATATAAAATTCATAAATGTGTACATATTTGCAGCAAAAATGCAGGAATTAAGAATACCACATAGCATCTATAATAGGCAAGCCACAAAACCACCATCAAAATTAAAAAATCTACTTCAATGTCAATTAGTCAAACTTGAATGCCATGATAAATATTCATCGTTCAGTATTAAAATAATGTCAACAAGCAGCATCACATGGCATAGCAAGAAGTTAGAATGAATGGTTTTTGTATTTTTATTTCACAACGAGATAAAATGAGTTTGCTTTTAGACTTTGTCTTTCAAATGCTTTACAAGTCACTTTTAAGGTTAGGGATCCTGTTTGAGTCAAAGTCAAAGCCCAAAAAACAGTATATAAAAACTCGCCACTTTGCCACAGATTCATCAAATTTCACACCAGTTCACCTAAATTTGTCCCAGGTTTACCTAGATTTGTCTGCAATGAATCAGCAGGTGGAAATCAATCCCTGGATGGATCCCTAGACAAATCATTTCGGAACCCGTACCCAATTCAAATCATACCCAAACCCAGGGCTTCAAGGGCTGAATCAGCAACACTGGTAGATTGACTTACCAACAGGAATTCAACCCTATAAATGAAACGTGTCAGGAAGATATGAGCCAATAATTGTTTAGAGAAATGAAGAAGTACTGAATGATACAAAAGAGTGGATTTTTCCACATTCTGTGCCCATTTTGAAACAAGAATTGTACCCTATTAAAAACCAAAAGAAAATCAAAGTGGCATTACAAACATTGCATTGCTAAATGATATTTGCTTTCTTTGAAAACATTACATCTTTGTCTGTGAGTTACATCAAATGTATGTGAATTTCTTACTTTTTATGTAGTCGTTTGCACTTTGCACTCTTCAGGTAGATTCAATCTTATGTTAGAAAGGAGATTTGCATCACAACAGAATACTAACAGCAAATAAGTAAAAGTCAAGTTGACTTAATCCACAAAATGCAAGGCTAAATGAACTATAAATGCCACAAAGTAGTGGACATTTCCCAAATGTTCTCCAGGCAGCTTGATGTGGAAATTACATTCTATTACAATGTCAACAATTTGATACATGATTGTTGTTGAGACACTAGAAAACTTATTTCAGGACCTTCATATGGTCATGAAACATATGGTCATTTCTCAACATAAAGGAATTATGGAGCTAACCAGTGATTATACTATGCCCCTCTTGGAAAACAATAGGCTGGTAAGCACAGTCAGAAATGCAGAGATCATAAAAGGATTCAAATTGGGCTGGATACTGCAGTTGGACTCATTGTTCCATCGATGGAGTTAGTTGCAGCCTCCGGAAATGGGGTATATAATTGTGCTTACAGCAGATGGCTGACTGCTCCTCCTTCCATTGGTATGGCTAGATGTGGCATTTCACACTTGCCCTAATTCTGCAAGATATGGTATGGAATGTAATCATATATGCTGTTTGTTGTTTCTATGTAAAGGAGTTCTGGAAATATGGCAACTGCTTCTCTATGTAGGAGTCTAGGATAGTCTGATAGTGCTTTCCTTATCTCATTTTCGTCCTGCCATGCACTGCATAAGGACAGTTCAAGCAGTTTCTGAGTTCTTAAGTTGTATGCAGTTTGTAGTCTCCAGGGAGGGCGGCCGTTAATAGAATCCTATTTGGTACAGGATTACAAAATTGCCATTACTAAGAGATATTTACGTTCTTTAATCATCGACCTACATTAGTAATGACCATAATTTATAAACATAAAAAGTTAAAACCATACAAATTTCATCAATTTTTAGTAGTTGTCTTCTCTCTTATCGTGGATTCATTTTTATACTAGTAAGGAAATTTAGGTCACTGTATAAGACCATATCCTTCAGTGTAAGACATATTGTGCAACATATCAATGCAGTTACTAGAGGAAGTCTCTACTTATTTCATATGAAAAATCTATTATCAGACACATTTAAAATATCACGATTCATGCATAAGGGCCTTTATCAAATTGTAATTTAAGGCCCTAGGTCTTAGACCTCAGTTCATGTTAGTACTGTGCTACCCATAGTTCCACGGAGTTTCGGGATGGGGACGGGGACGGCAGGGACGGTTTCTCGGGGCGGGGGCCTAAGTTTGGGGCTGCAAGGGGACGGCGAGGGGGGGGGGGAGCAGTGTATTGAAATACATATAGTACTTGAAAAATTAGTTATAAAAAGATGTATAACTGTAAAAGCCTAAGGAATAAGTAAATTTTAGAGTTTAAACATTGTAATGAATTAGGTGGGTATCGCTTATACAAATCATAGATATATACATGTTTGCAGCCTAAAAAATAAAAACAAGAATTAAATTTAGAATAAAAAATATAATGCATATGCTAAATAAAATTTAGAACTACCATAAATATTACAAATTTTAAATACAATTATACAAATTTAATTTGATATCAATTTGTCAAAACTTGAATATTACATAGATATATTGAATGTCAAAACTTGATTTATATTTATTATTTTAAGATTTTAAAGTTTAAAGTTTAAAGTTCAATTAAATACTAAAATTAATTTTTATTAAATAATAAATATTTATTAATATTAAATAAGTATGGAAAAAATTAAATATAAATGAAATAGTTTAAATTGTATGTATAACATAATAATAATATTATTATATTTTAATATTTATAAACAATATTATCTTAAAAAAACAATATTAAATTTTAATAGTTAAAACTTAAAACTTAAAACATTAACTATAAAAATTAAAAATAAATTATTATATTATATTTTATAAACAATATTACCATAAAAAGACAATATTAAATTTTAATAGTTAAATCGTAGAACTTAAACCATAAAACTAAACTGATAAAAATTAAAAATAAACGTTTGGTTTCATTTTTATTGTAAACGAAAGAAAAAAAATTTAAAAAATTATGGAGCGTAAGCACACAATTTCTGAAATTGGCATGAATGTTTTCTGGAACTTGCGCATTTATTCTCTTGCAGAAACTAGGATAAACGATAACCTCTTGCAGTCCGCGATTTTTCAGCAGACTGTGATATTTTTTTGAGCACAAGGTTATTCTAGCAATCCGCGATTTTTTTGAAACCAACGCGTTTATCTTTCTTTCTTTTCCCTGAATCGCGTGCCTTTCTCCTGCTAGAAGTCGTGGGATGGAAAAACGAAGAGAAACAAGGTTAAAAAAACAGAAAAACGGGTTAGATTTTTTTAGCAAACCCGTGCCCTGTTCGATTCCACGGGGTTTTTTGTGGGAAACTTGGAGTCTTGGAGACGCCCAGAAGACTCTGAGACGCGACGAAGTCTCCTTTTGAAGGAAACGCCCGGAGACGGTGGAGGGCGGGGAGACGGCGGGACGCTTCTGAACGCCCCCGCCTCCGGTGACGCTCATTTTTGGGGGACGCTGCCCCTCGCGGAACTATGGTGCTACCCATATTGGAAGACTACTGACTCGGCCGGACTTGGCGGACTCGAGTTCCGCAAGCGGCCGAAGTCGATTCCGGGATCTGCCAAGCTTCCACGCACGACTCCCGTGTTGATGTTTATGGCAGTCCGATTCTTCCAACCGTCTCCTTTACTTTGTATTTTGTAATTGCTATTTCAGAAGCTGGGCCGACCTTCAAACTGTCTTATTCAAAAGTCAGCATGCAAAACTGTAACTGTCTTGCATTGGAATCTTCTTTTGTAACTCCTCCTAAAATAGACATCTGAAACATCTAGTGCGTCTGACATGCATTTATCATTCTTTCTGTCATGCAGAGGAATCTTTGCATAAGAATCTCTAAATTAAGCAATTGTAACTGCTCTCCTTATGCGTCTCCTTGCTTATGCATGTAGCTTTATTTTTTAGCTGAATATAGACGCAGCTTGTGAGATTAGTGTGTGTGTGAAGCTGTCTTGTAGAGGAAGTTCGAATTATTCAAGTGCTGTGCAAGTTCTTCATCAAGTGTAGATTGTTGAAGGCTGAGTTTTCTGAGTTTTGCATCTGGCTGTATCTGTGTTGCATCATAAGGTTGATGCTTATATTCTGGCTCTCATATCAGCCTCATTGTAAAGGAGATTCTTTTGAGATTCAATAATATAAGAGATATTATTGGCTGGGTTTTTTTCTCCCTCAAGAGGGTGGTTTTCCCAGGGTAAATTTTGTGTGTGTATTTGTTCTTGTTGTTAACTTTCTGTTTACTCTTATATTCTGGTTCAAAATTTAACACCAAGCCAAGTCGACTCAGCATGGACTCACGAGCCGAGTCTCTAGCTTGGACTCCTGAGTCCTACGCTCGGACTCCTCAGTCCTGTGCCTGGACTCTTGCCACAACTGGAGGCTGCTTTCTCAGCTTTAAAACATGATTTTTTTCTTTTTTTTTGCGAAGTCCGTACCGAGTCGCAAGTCCGAGTCCTATTTTGGGCTGTCAAGTTCGCACCGAGTCCGAGTTTTCAAACTTTGGTGCTACCAATTCCTCTCCTTATTTTATTCATTCCTAAGAATCAGCTCATGCAAAACCTTATTAATGACATCAACCAGTATGATCACACCTAATCCCAGTGACCCATTTAATCCCTCCTTATTATGATTTTTCTCAGTTCATGAGGAAAGAAATCCTCATAATCCTTGTTCAAGCAAAACTTTCACATGGTGTGCACTTCTTGTAAAGCAGTTTTATTTCCTTTTCAGGAATTTTCAACCCATTGAGTGGTTTCAAGGTTTATTTATTTTTCGGTAAGACTTATACTTTATTGGTTGTCTTTTGTTTGATCACCCTTGCAACCTCTGTACTTCCATGAATACAGAGAATATGCCTGCAACTAGTGTCTCGATCAACATTCAAATCAATCTCCATTTTCAGTAAATCTAATTAAACTTTTGTAGATTTCATTATTTAGTTGATCTGTGACAACAGCCACCCACTCCTCACAAACCTTGTTCAAGCATGGTTTTCTTAAAGCATCCACTTCTTACAAAACACTTTTATCTCCTCTCCACGGATTTTTCAACACACCAAGTAGTTTAAGTCTATTTACTTGTTAGTATCACTTACTCTATCGCTTTGTCTTTTAATTCACTAGCCTTGCAATCCCGGCCGTGGCTATGCATTGAGGCTATGCCTCCAACCTATGTCGCATTCGCCGAATATTTGGCATGAAATTCGGAATTCGTCGAATTTCTGGAAAAAATATGAAATTCGTTCAAATTCGTTCAAATTCGTCAAAATTCGGACGACTTTAAATTTATTAGAAAAGTCAACTCAAAAAGTGCTTTCGTGTTAGGGTTTCGACGGAATTTTTTAATAGGTATGCAGCCGCGGCGAGTAAATATCACGTCTTTTATTTTCGGCTTTCTCTTTCCAGTTTCGACTGTTGCAGAAAACGCGAACGGGAAGATTTATTAAGTTTTCGCAGTCTTCTGAGGTCTTCAAGGTCGACGAAGGCGTCCTCTGCAAATTGTTTTAAATCGCGTCCAAGCTCGAAGCTGAAGCGCGTTCATTCTGCAAGTTGCCTCCGACCCTCCAAGCTCGAAGCCACCTTCTGCAAATCACGTCTCACGTCTGGTCTGCATCTAGCTCGAAGTTGAAAGGTAGGCGATTTCTGCATATATTTTTTTTCACGAAAAATCTAGGGTTTTCATAGATTTTTATTTAATATTGTATTATTTTATTTATATTAGCTTTCTTATTTTTTATTTTGTTAATATTAGATTTAATATTAGGTTTCATATTTTATTAATATTATATATAATATTTGTTTTAGTTTTTATTATTTTAATAATATTAGATTTAAGACTATGTTATTGTTATTCTTATAGATTTATCATTTAAATTAATTTTTTTAATATTGTATTATTTTCAATATTCTGTGTTTAAAAATTAAAATTAAAAGTTAATATATATTTATTTTATGTTTTTAGTTTTAATAATTAAAATTAAAATAAGAAATTACTATATTCTTTATTTTATTGTTTAAAATATAGTGTTTTATTTTGTTTTTAAATTAAAATATTTTTTATTTTTATGTTTTATAAAATAAAATTTAGTATTTCTTATTTAATTTTTGAAGTAAAAATACAAAATGAATATATTTTGATTTTATGTTTTCAAAAATAAAATCTGTATTTTGTCTTTGAAACGTGCAGATTGTTACTTTATGGCTCCCAAGAAATCAACTGCCGAGGCATGGAAATATGTCACTCGCAATGGTACAAGTCTCACATGCAACAAGTGTCACAAACCTTTTACTGGAGGTTTGACAAGGGCAATGGACCATTTACTTGGTATTTCAGGGGGTGCAGGAGGAGGTGTTGAAGCATGTCCAAACGTTACCCCAGAAATGAGAGTTGCTTTAGAGAAAGAACAGTCCTCTTCAATTGTAGGAAAGATGAAGAATGCACAAAAAAAGCAGAGAATAGAAGAGGAAATGGCTCAGTCTAGACACACAGCATCTATCATGTCTTCCTCTTCCACCTTACCTAGGCATGTGGGTAAATCAAAAGAGAGTGGAACCTTGAACAGTTTTTTGGAAACCAGTAGAGAAACAACAGGTGGATGATGCATTAGCTGATTTGTTTTACTCAAGTGCGATTCCATTCAATGTTGCAAGGAATCCACATTTTCGTAATGCAATTCAGAAAGTTGCAGAGTTTGGCAAAGGGTACACACCCCCAACTTCAGAGGCTTTTAGGACAACTCTTTTGCAGAGGTCAAAAGATAGAGTGACTGAGAAATTAGTTGATGTCAAAGCCTCTTGGAATGAAACAGGTTGCACTATATTGAGTGATGGATGGTCAGATATATGTCAAAGGCCATTGATTAATGTTTTGGTGTCTTCTCCTGATGGTGTTGTGTTTTTGAAAGTGATTGACACCATGAACCACAAAAAAACTTCTGAGTATATTTTCCAAATATTAGAGGAAGCCATTCTTGAAGTAGGGGTGGAAAATGTGGTTCAAGTTGTAACTGATAGTGCAGCAAATTGTGTGGGAGCTGGGAAACTGATTACAGAGAAGTACCCAAGAATATATTGGAGCCCATGTGCAGCCCATTGTCTCGATTTGCTGCTTCATGACTTGGCTAAATTCCCATGGGTACATGAAGCTATTCATAGAGGGAGAGCAATTGCAAATTTCATACGGAATCATCGTCTCACATTGAGTCTTTATAGGCAGCATGCATCCAAGGAGTTGTTGAGGCCTTGTGAAACAAGATTTGCATCATTTTATATCACTTTGAAAAGAGTGGTTGAAGAAAAAGCAGCTTTGAGGGCTGTTATTTGTTCCAATCAGTGGGAAAATTCTGTGCTTTCAAAAGGTCCTAAGGGGAAGAACATAGAGCAAATTATTCTAAATAGCAATTTTTGGGAAAGTGCAGCAAAAGTTTTGATTATATGTGAACCAATTGTTGACGTGCTTCGTATGGTTGATGGTGACACTCCTTGCCTTGGCATGCTTTATGAAAGCATGGACCGTTGTAAGGAATCTATTCAAAAAGCACTAAACAATGTAGAAGCAGAATACATGGAGATATGGGAGACAGTTGATTGTAGATGGAAAATGATGCACACACCTTTACATGCAGCAGCTTGTTTTTTAGAGCCTAAGTTGTTTTCTATTAATAGAAAAGGTGATTCTGAAATTATGGGAGGGCTTTTTGAAGCCATTCAAAAGCATGCATCAAATGCAACAATTTCAGCACTAATCAGAGATCAATGTTGGGAATACAAGAAAGGAGAAGGGATGTTTGGAATGGCAGCAGCCAAATATGACTTGGCACGTATACCTGGATATAGATGGTGGTTGGACTATGGAGGACAAACTCCTGAGCTACAAGAGTTTGCTGTTCGCATTTTGAGTCAGGGAGCAAGTTCATCGGCTTGTGAGAGGAACTGGAGTTGCTTTGAACACATCCATTCCAAAAAAAGGAATAAATTGTTGTCTGGAAAGTTGGGAGATCTTGTCTATGTTCGCAGCAATTTAAAATTATTCATGAACAAAGCAGCAAAGAACTCTTCCTCACAAGAAATTTTTGAAGACATAGCAATGCCAGTTGCAGATGAGCCTGACTTTCTAGATGATGAATTGAGCAGTGATACAGATGATGATGATCTAGCATCTCAGCCAAGTGCTCTTGATGACTTGGAGCTTTTTTGAAGTTCTAAAGTCTTGGTTGTTATTGTACCTTTTTGACAAAAGAACATATTCGCAAACGTGATTTCACATGTTTCTTATGGTTTATATTTTATAAATGTGTCATCTTTTTGTAATGATTTCAAATCTATTTATCAATGTTAAACTATTTAAACAATTTTATGGATATATTACTTATATTTATTAAAAAAAAAAAATTTACATAAGGCGAATTTGATCCGAATTTTATACTTTTCAAATTTTTTTTGCCGAATTTCATCCGAATTTCATTGTTGTTTAATTTGGAATTCAATTTAATCTTGTGACTTAGCCTGCAACTATGTTTCTCAAATAAATGTACAATTTTGGTAAATCTAACAAAATTGTTACTAGATTTCATTGTACTTAATGATCTTCTAGAATGAACCTTTCTTCCACTTTAAAAATCTGCCAGTTTCAAATACTGAATTATATGCATGTGGTATGTTTTTTTAATCTCCTTGATTGGATAACACAAACAATGATATGCTAACCCTGATACAGCATGGCATAACAACTTGTTACTTCTAAATTTGAAGAAAGAATACACAGTACCCACAAATCAGTAGAACCTTGCTTTAATTCATATAGTTTATCCAATTAATCTTTTCATTGGTTTTATTTGCTTTGAGCAAGGAAACTGTGGAGGGAAGTATAAAGCATACCTACACCACAGGCTTCTTCAAAGTCATCAACTTTCAAGCTTTCAGGACCAATATTTGATAGATAAGGTAAAGCTTTATCCAACTGGTTTGTATTCTTGATCTGCAATAAATATATATCATATTTTAACAAAAATATAAACTGGTTCTAGCACATTTTTCCATCCACCTATGGGCAATGACTGTACCTATTGACAATACATATTTTGTCAAAAGTCCCATGCAATATCAACTCAACAAGATAGCATGTGTGTATCTAAGTACCTTAGAAGAGACAATGTACTGACTGAGAAAGGGTCGATGTTTAAGGGCATTTGCTGGATATTTTGTTGCTACCTGTTCCAACATTAAATCTCAGTACTTAACAAAAACTAAATCATGGTGAAAAACTGCAACACTTTGATGTTATTTTCTGCAAAAATTGAATGATGTAACAGACCATGTAGAGAAGATTTCCAACCGACTTGTCACACCCATCTTCTACACATGCCTGCACGTATCACAAATTTCAAAGCATGAATCACCATCATCGTTTTCTTAACGTGCAATGTAAACCACAAATACTCAAGTGTAGAAAATAAGTAACAAGAACAAAATTGGTGTTAAAAGCTTAGAAATAATGGAACGATTATCTAACACCCAATTTATCTGTAGCATTCAAAAAGATCCATCAAGCCATAAGGTTTCACGGTTTATATGTTTGGTCCATCTTATTTAGAATTCTACTGAATCAACAATTTAATGCTGAAGGTATAAGACCACCTGTGGTATAAAAATATAAATTAGAAAAGTAAAAAGATAAAATAAAACTGATAGTTATATGCTGGCTGAGCTTTTGATTATTTATTAAGAAGAAATCCATTTTATTCCATAAATATATCTAATGCTCATTACTCTTATTGTAAATTTTGAATAGTTGAATCTTTGACTGTAACAAATTTTCAAAGAATTAACTATTACATTCTCCGTGACCATGTCATAACAAGGCAAATGGTCCAAGTGGTTTTTCTGGCTTGTTAAACCTTGGGCGATATTGTTAGCTACCTTTTATATTGTGTGTGATAAGCTTGAATCACATTATTAAGATTCGTCGTCCTTGGTCATGCTTGAATGTACCAGTAATCATTACACCATGACCTTGCCACAAGTCCAATGAAGTTAAGGGCCCTTACCCTGGGTCACACTATTACAAATGCTACACATGACCCCTTGGACATGGCTGGAGAATTAATAACTTGAATATAACAATTGGCAAGTGTTGTCATTCAAACTTGGTAGAAATATAATCTGTATGCAAATTGTGTGTGGCAGGTCTATCTTAGTATTGTGTCCCCAATGCTGATAACCGAAATTGACACAATGTCACACTGTCTGGCAAATTAAAAGAATGCTTTACAACTTTTGAACAGATAGACATACAAAGATTCTTCAGGCAAGCCAAACTCTAAGCAAGGCCAGCTTTGAAGGTGCCTCTCAAGAATCTCAAAGAGATGATCTACTGCAGTTGGGAAATCTTCTGTTCTTGAGACTGAATTTGAGATAGTTTGGGCTACCATTTATGTTCAGGACTGATTTGACAATCATTGAGTGTCACAAGTCAGTCTAAGACTTCAATTAAGATAGGTAACCAGAAATAAATGAAAGCAATATACACTCATATACCATAAATATTACATCAAACCTCATGTTAAGGACTACATTTTTACTGTCCCATCACACAAAAATGATAACACCATTGCATTGACCCCAAAAATTGCTAAGATTCATCCACTGATTCTGCTACCTACCTCCTCATAACAGTTTTTATGATTGATAAAAACTAAGTTTATGGAAAAAAAAATTAAGCCTACGAATTTGTCTCCAAGTGTACAAATATGAAGAATTGGAATACAAATAACTAAGTAAAATAAATATCAAATATATATATAAGGCAGATTATTAAAGAGAACAAAAGCCAAAAAAAAAAATAGCAGTGATCAAGTAGAATTCATTATTTAAATGTGGCAATTACCTTGACCCCAGCAAAAGGCATCAATTGGTTTTGGGAGGAGCAAGAAAACTCTTTAATATGCAGCGATCTTATTAAAGGCGGCAAATAAATAAATGCTAAGTCTTAAAAAAGCAGCGATTACTAACTAAAGGTTGCAATTAGAGATTGTAAAGATTAATACTAGCGAAAGGGTGTGACCCTTTCACATTGGAGGGATATATATGGCAAGGCCAATCATGTGTAGAAAAAAGGCACGTAGGAAAGAGGAACAGAATATTACAATCAGCAAACCAATAAAAACCAGTCTGCAGTAATTATCTGAGATCATCGATGGAAGTAAAGGAAACAAGACAAAGAAAATAAATAAAATCAAGAACAAACAGGCAGATCGTGGGGAAAGAGGAGTAGAGTATGATAATCAGCAAGACAATAAACTCGGTCTGAATAATCATCGATGAAGGAAAGTGACGGTCTTAGCAAAGAAGCATAAGGAATTGACTAAGGGACTAGGGAAAGCAAAATAAAGGTCTAACCTGTATAAGACTAAAACAATTCAAGGTATCCTCTAGGGCCCATTGCTTGGAAAATTGATAATTTAGAATAGATTTGGTATAACTCCTATTAGGGAGATTACAGTCTAAGACTTCAATTAAGATAGGTAACCAGAAATAAATGAAAACAATATACACTCGTATGCCATAAATATTACACCAAACCTCATGTTAAGGACTACATTTTTACTGTCCCATCACACAAAAATGATAACACCATTGCGTTGACCCTAAAAATTGCTAAGATTAATCCACTGATTCTGCTACCTACCTCCTCATAACAGTTTTTAACTTTTTATGATTGATAAAAAACTAAGTTTATGGTAAAAAATAATTAAGCCTACGAATTTGTCTCCAAGTGTGCAAAGCAAACCTAACATAATCCAGAAACGGACCTGCCATTTTGTATTCTTTCATATAGATTAAAGTTTAAACTAAAGGTCTACAAACGCTGTCAAATATGTCATCAGCTAGTTCAAAATAGAAATAAAGAATATTTCTTATATTACATTTAATTTTCATGTGTATAAATGCAATTACACTTTAGGAATTGACAGATTGATGGAAACCCTGAGTCACAAAGGGGCTAGTAGCTCAAGTGATAAAGCACCCCAACACAACAAGCATAGGCATGCTAAGATCTTAGGTTTGGATCCTAGCTGATCCATAGAATTCAACTTGGATAAATATGGTGAAATGTATCCTTAAATTTTTTAATCTTAATAATCTGTATATGTGAGTATCCGTCAATGGGATAACCGTGTAATGTCACAAATTGAGTCCTTTTTAACCCATCTTCGGAGAAGGGGACAACCGATAAATACTGAATGAAAGCTTCGGGGTAGTTAAAACCCGGAATCCTTTTTAATTTTTAAAGAAGCAGAAATCACCCTGTAACTGAAGCTATTCAATCTTGCTTTCTCAGTAATTTAACCTATCTAAGTTATAACTCAGTTATGGATAACACAATTAAGATGTACAAACCTCACGAATGACGCCCGTTAAATTGGAAGTGACTTTTGAATTAACGACTGCATTTTGGGCAGTACGCTCATCCAGGCCAATCTTGAGAAACAGTTCCAAAGCTTCCCCTCCATTGTCATCTTTGTTCACCATTTTACTGCGCAAAAGAACAGAAACGAAATACTGTAACGACTACAAGAACAACAACCTTTACAAAACCTCTTAAATAACTATTTTTTTTAAACTTCCATGTACTATCACTTTTTTACTGTGAAAAGATAACGTAAATACTTAGTATCAATTACAATCTATGAAGAAAATATCCATGCCAGTCACTCACATACTCGATTTCAAGTACGCAAAAAAACAAGCCAAACGCAAAAAATAGTAGCAAGTACATTAAGAATGTAAGTTCAAACAAAAATATCCTTGACAGCCTCTTGAGGAATATACATACTGTCTATATTGTACAATGAAATCAAAAACCCTAGTTCCGATTCGAGGGTTTTTGAAAGTTCTACAGAGCATGAACAGGAAACGTCCGAGTCAGCTGATGAGAGAAAATTTGTACCAGATGTTATTATGGCCGTAAAATCCGCACTTTATCTTGAAATGAAGTGGTTTTGTAGTCTCCGGGATTCGACCCTCCGTAATACAAACCTAAACAGCAACGAAGCGTAAGATTTGCTCGATCTTAACGAGTCTTGGTTTTTTAATTTAAATTGTGTTCCAAAATATTGACAGGAATTTTCTTTTCTTCCTATTTGTTTTTGTTCTTTACTTGCGCTTTACTTCAACATGAAAGTCAATAGTCAACGGCAATATTCTACAATTTGATGTTTAGAATAGTCATATTTTGTGAAGGTAAACGATCTTCATATTTTATTTGTTTTTTATTTTTAATATTTGCCTTGATCAAAGGGTTATAGTTCAATTGGTTGAACACAATTGTTGAGAATGACATTATGTTCCTTATTACACCATCCACTAGGGTTCAAACCCCCAAAAGTATGACATACAAGAGATGAGGTTGAGATCATATTGTTGGCAACTTTAATAGAATGAATACTCCTCGATCCTTATTTCTTAGTTGAAAATGTATCATTATAGACTCGTACTCCTATATGAAGTAGCAAAATGATCCTATGGATTATATAAAATCCTCTATTTAAAAAAATGTCTAAGAGTTTAAATGTGGAATATATAGTTAAGTGTGTTTGAGTTGTAGTAATATAGCAATGGGTGATTTTACAAAAATGGAGTGTTTTATTAGTATCTATCATAGCAAATACCATGGTGTTTGATATGCATTTTTTCAATTAGTTTGTCAAGTATGAATCAATTGTTTGTGTGAATTATTTTATCAATATAGTTTCCAATCTTCAAAAAACATATGATTTGTTGTTTGATTCACTTTCTTATTACAACCTTCAATTGTATGCATGCACAAATTTATTGGAATTTTGACTTTCAATATTGTACTCATTTCATATTAGCTATTATGAACAAAGTTTGAATGAGTATTGTAATAAAAAAAGCAATCATAAGATTTAAGTTCCTATCATTCATAATTACTAAACTTCGTCATTCATTACAATACATGGACAACTCAAATCGTGCTAGATGGTTGAATGAAGAAATAAAATAAAATAAAAAGTAAAGAAGTCCCTAAATATGGAGAAAATTTCAAAAAAAAAGGATAATGATTGAGAGTATATTGTCAAAAAACTTTAGCAACATTTATAGAAAAAGATAGAACAAACCTTAATCCAATTAGAATGGATGTGTTGCAACAACCTAGAAGAACATATACCCATAAAAAAAGGGAAAGAATATTTGAGTTGTACATATTCAACAAGGTCAACCCATACCTTGAGGCCTGTTGGAACCTATAAATTTAATGAATTTATAGTGCTTTGTGTTATCCCCTAATGATTCTCATCAATTATAACCGATCTAAGAAATCTCAATGGTGTATCATGTTCAAGTCCCTATGATAGTTGCATTTCCCCCTTATCAAGGTATAGTCAAAGGCACATTTACAAAAAATTCAAAATTGGCTAAGTATTGAACTTTCCAGTATTTTGAGCTTTCAGTTAGCTTCTTGCTTACATACCATTTCTATCAGTCCCAATATCCTACCCCTTTTTCCCCTTCTAATCCATCACTTGCCTAAATGTTTTGGGTTTTGGTCATCGGCCTTAACTCTTAACCCTTATCGCTTTCCTTTCGTAAGCCATAAGTCCACCCCCCAATCACCAAAGTTTTAATAAATTATTTGAAAAATGACTAAGTTTTGATGTTTTAGACTTCAGGGATCAACCTTCCTCCTTACCTTTTACCATCATTTCATTATAACGTGTAATCCTTTGGCCTGATCACTGGTCCTTTATATCTTACTTTTGGTTTTCAAAAATTGGATCCTTCCTCTAACTTTTCACTTATCTTTGTGATAAGACAAGCTTTCCTCGCAACTCTTGATTCCCGATGACGTAACTTTTTGGTCTTTCCTCTTATCCTTTATCACAATTTCGTAAAAAGGATAAAGCCTAATTCCTAAATCCTGACATTTTCTTTCCCTTTGCATTCTTTCTAATCTTTCTATTTTTCCTTTCATCTTTATTAGTCTGGTAAAAATAGATAATCATATTAACATCAGAGAATGACTAAATAGATTACAATGTAAGAGTAGCAATAATCACGGATACGTGATTATAGGGTAACTAAAAGAAATGAAAGCATTGAAAAGGGAACTACTAAAGTAATAGAATGTTACACTAAGTTGAGCATTAATTAAATAGTAAATATAATTCTAATACCCTCCCTTAATGCTTAATCTATCAACTACACCAAGATGCCCCCTAAATCTAAGAAACTTATCTAGGCTCAAAGACTTGGTGAGAATATCAGCAGTTTGATCCTCTGTCACAACATACTACAATGTTATGGATCTATCTTCGACAAGTTGGCGAATGAAGTGACAATGAAAATCAACATGCTTTGTCTGTCCATGGAAGACTAGATTCTTGGCAAGTTTGAACACCCCTTGATTGTCGCAATATAAGGGGGAAGGTCTTGCTTGAGACATTTGCATGTTAGAGAGCATCCTTCAAAGCCAAATTTCCTCACAAGCTGCTTTAACAACTCCTCGATATTCTGCTTTGATCAAGGAGAGAGCCATTGCCTGCTACTTCTTGTTGGTCCATGTAACTGCACCTGTACCCAAACTAAATAATACCTTGAAGTAGACTTTATGTCATCAACAGAACCTGCCCAATATGAGTTTATATAACCAATCAGCTTTGGATCTTTACACCTCCCATATAAAATGCCAAGGTCATAAGTCCCTTTCACATATCTCAGCACATGCTTCACTTCAACCCAATGTTCAACTTTAGGGGCTGACATGAAGTGAGAGATGTAGCTCACTGCAAAGCTAAGGTTAGGTCTAGTGGCAGCAAGATAAATGAGGTTGCCCACAAGTTGCCTCAAATTTTGATTCGTTCTCCACAGGTGAATCCAACTAAGTTGATAACTTTAGCCCTTTCTCCATAGGTGTAGATGTTGGTTTGAAATTTGTCATCTGGAACTTGTCCAACAAGCCCTTGGAATACTTTGATTGTGAAATGAAGGTACTTCCAATAGATTGCCAAACCTCTATACCGAGACAATAATGGAGGAGTCCCAAATCTGTCATGTCAAATGATTGACTTAGATTATGTTTAATCTCTTCAATCAAATGATCTAAACTACCAGTAATGATTAAGTCATCAACATAGACAACTAGGAACAAGATATCATTACCAATCTGATTGACATACAGATTAGAGTCAGAAGGACTTCACTGAAGGCCGTGATCAACAAGGTACTGATCAATCTTCATGTACCAAGCTCATGGTGCCTGCTTAAGGCCATAGAGTGCTTTCACCAATTTGCATACCTGGTGTTCTTTACCAACAACCTTGAAACCAAGAGGTTGCATCATGTAAACTTCTTCCTACAAATTACCATTGAGGAAGGCATTCTTTATGTCCATTTGATGGACTTTCCATCCAAACTGAGCTATTATTGAGAGGACAAGCCGGATGGTACTCATCTTGGTTGTAGGAGCAAAAGTCTCCTCATAGTCAATGCCCTCTTGTTGTGAAAACTCTGGATACCAACCTAGCCTTGTATTTATCAAGGGTTCCATCAACTTTATACTTAACCTTATAAACCCATTTGTAGCCTATGGGTTTCTTCCCATGTGGAAGATCTGAAAGCTCCCAAGTGTGATTCTGCATGAGACTATGATGTTCAGCTGTCATAGCCTGTTCCCACTCAGGTGTGCCTTTAGCCTCTATATATGTTTGAGGCTCTGAAATGCTATGAAGGTTGGCCATAAGAGCAAAATTAATTGTATTTTTCCATTTTCTCTTATTCTGAGTAGATCTACCCTCTAGTAACTCATCATCATGAAGAGCACCAATCGTCAAAGCCCACCATTTAGGTCGTAAAATAGATGAACCAATATTGGAATCAGGAGGAACAACCTCTACTGGATCAACTGGAACTAAAATATATGGAAGAACATCCAAATTGTGTTAAATATGGGTCGATGGTGGAAGTGGCTACAGAGGTGTTTGCATCTATGCGGAATTCCTCCCATAAAGTGGACCAACTGGAAGATAAACACCCAAATCAGAATCTTTATGAGGTTGATCCTCAAAACAAACAGGAGAAGACTAAAAGAAGAGCCCACCATTCTCATCGACCACGACATCACGATTGAATATTAGATGATCAATGTTTGCATCTATCAGTTTGTATGCCTTATGGTTCTCACTATAACTATAAACATGAGTTTTTGGCTCTTGGAATCCAACTTAGTGCTCTGAGCATCAAGAATCCGAACACGAGCAGTGGAGCCAAAAAATTTCAGGTGACTAATGTTTGGCTTACGTCCAAACTAGGCTTCTTTAGGAGTCATCTTCACAGCATGAGTAGGATATTTGTTCAAAAGATATACAACAGTATACACTGCTTCAGTCCAGAACTTCTTAGGAACATGTCTATGTTCCAACATAGAACGCGTCATTTATGTAATGGTGCAATTGCAATGCTCAACTACACCATTTTGGTGAGGGGTGTAAGGTGTGGTGAATTGGCGATTTATGCCATGTGCAACACAGAATGTGGAGAAATATTTGGAACAAATTCCCCCTCCATTGTCAGACCTAAGAGTAATAATAGAAGAACCAAACTCTTTTTCCACCAAGGCCTTAAACTACTA
>VDFB02321977.1:0-27808 GCA_007258455.2 Sequoia sempervirens | reverse complement strand
GTTATACTATCACATCCCCAATTCTAACTTAAAAAAAAAATGATACAAACTGAAACAACAAACTCATATATGTAAGAGTGAGTGTGATTGAAGAACAAACTAACCATGCATCTCATTGAGTTGATTGCAAATGATCAAGGGTATGTGTGCAATGAAACAAGCAAAGCATGTTATACTATCAACATCGCCCTACCCACCATCGGTCCCTTACCCTTAAAACTAACATATACATATACATATATAAGATTATATGGTAATTGAAGAACAAACTAACCATGCATCTAATTGAGTTGATTGCAAATGATCAAGGTGTGTGTGCAATGAAACAAACAATGCATCTTATATCTTTATATAATCAGTTGGAATATTCACCTAAGGGTTATAAGAATTACAATATCCCCAATTGTAATTCTTATAACCTTTAGGTGAATATTCTAACTGATTATATATATGAATGTATTGACAATAAAAAATCAAACAAAGTAATACAACATATTCGAACATGTGGGTGTAATTGAATAACAAACAAACCATACATCTAATTATTATTAATTGTATCTTTATTAAGCAATTCTTTAGGGAGAATTGATATTTTGAATGCCCTTCTACTGGTAACCTATGTTGCAGTTGTCCACAATTCCCATACAATTGTGAATTGCAACATAAATTACCATGAAATCCCTTTGAAAATGAAATCCCCTAAATGCATATCCCTAATTCTAACTCTTACATTTAAAAGAATGATACAAATTGAAACAACAAATTCATACATGTAAGAGTGAGTGTAATTGAAGAACAAACTAAACATGCATCTAATTGAGTTGATTGCAAATGATCAAGGGTATGTGTGCAATGAAACAAAAAATGCATGATATACTATCATATCCCCAATTCTAACTCTTACAAAAAAAAGAATGATACAAACTAAAACAACAAATTCATACATGTAAGAGTGAGTAATTGAAGAACAAACAAACCATGCATCTAATTGAGTTGATTCCAAATGATCAAGGGTGTGTGTGCAATGAAACAAAAAATGCATGTTATGCTATCACATCCTCAATTCTAACTCTTACAAATCAAAGAATGATACAAATTGAAACAACAAATTCATACATGTAAGATTGAGAGTAATTGGATACTAATATTTGGAGTCATTTTCTGATACAGCATCATGATTTTTAAGAATAACTTGAAACAGGCAACTAATACAGCATTATGATACTTATATATAACTTCAACCAGCATTTTGATATGAATTGAAACAACTTTGTCACACTTGTGAAAGTAATTGAATATAAATTAAAGCATACATCGAATTCATATAAATGTAAATGAACAAGGCTATATGAAACATCAATTTCTATATCTTTGTCATATGTAATTGTAATTTTGCAAGTTGCATATTTATATTGATAGTATTGGAACATTATCATGCACTCCATAGTTGAGGGTGTCATGCACCTATCTTTTGGTCGAGTATGTCTTTTGTGTCTATGAAAATGGCTCTATGTATGTATGCATGTATGTGTTATATACAATACATGCATACATATGCATGTATGTATGTATGTATGAATGCCATGTGTATATGTATGTATGATTGGTATCCATACATACATCATAGTAATATAATGTATGCATGTTACATATGGATGACATATGTATGGGTACTTGCATGACCTACATACATACATACATATGAATTGCCATATGTATGTATGTATAGTATACACACATATACGTTACCATAATATGTATGTACGTGTGTATACTATACATACATACATACATATGGCAATTCATATGTATGCATCTATGTGTGTATACGTTACATACATAATATTATATTGTTTATTATAATATTAATATGTTATTAATAATATTAAAATGTTATGTAAATTAAAGAATTAAAATGATAACCAAATTTAGATAAATGAAATGATTACCAATTTTACAATGAAAATATTATAAATGCATATAAGATCTTTACAAAAATTTGACCATTTTGGCAAAAATGAATCTACTATGGATAGGGCTAAGAGGATGATGGGGGAGCGAATATTGTTGAACGAAGGGTTCACGGCAGTAGAGGAAACAGTTGGCCAAAATATAGGTGCATAAAACCCTTAACAGTCCAACTACTGAAGCCCATTAATGGTATGTATATGTATACACACAGTTGGCCAAAAGATAGGTGCATGAAACCCTTAATAGACAATTCAATATGCAAAATGTGTTATTATTTTGACTGAATGTGTACACACACACACATTTATATATGTAGGTATTTTTATATATACACAGTCGGCCATATTTTAGCTACGAGAAATTCTTAACAATGAAGCATATAATAACTTCAAATACTGTCACTATACATATACAAATTGCAGAGGCACATAAACGAAAAGAAAGGGCTATATTATGGCCGATTGTGTGTATATGTGTGTATACACAAATATATGTGCATATATATTTGTGTATACACATATACACATAGTTGGCCATATATATGCATATATGTTTGTATACACACATATACACAGTCAACCATAATATAGGTGCAATATTGTTGCAAAATAACATTTGCTCAACCATACTAATAGAAAGCTTCATTAAATGAGCATATCATTACATGTCAATTGAAGCTATTTACACAAAAAAAGATTGCAAGTAAATTCGAAAAAAAAATTGCAATGTGTAGGTATTGCCCTTGTGAGGTTGGTGTCCCAACCTCACCTACGACACCAACCTCACCTACGTAACCAAAAGTTAAATGTTTTCCTTTTGCCAAATGTGGTGTTGAAAAACATAGAAAGTACAAGAAATTCATTACTAGTACTCGCCCATGGCCTCACCATCGCCAGCCTCCAATTTAACCAACACTGGTCGTGAATGCAACCGCTCAAAGTACAAATTGTTCTCATGAATAGCGTAACTATGAAGCTAACGCAAGACGAAGCGAATGAAATGCGTGTCAAGTTGGTCGACATAAGGCCGACGGCAGAGGAATGTTGGGCAGTGAATGCACATGTACTGGGATTTAAGAGAGCCAATACTAGCATGGCGGGAAACCATGAAGGGTATATTACATGTGTCAAAAATCAACCGATGGCACATTTTGGCTCATTTTTGTGATTTTTGAAAACCAATCCAAAAACATCAATAAATGTGTGCAAATTTCACCAAATAAAAAAAGGGGGGTGCCAACTAGACTGTTAAGGGATGTGTGGAAAAATTTGGCCGACTCGGATGCTACTGACATGGACCCCTCGCTCAACATTGCCCTACCCACCAACGATCCCTCTCCCTTATCCAAATGAGTCATATCCCATGCTATTCAACAACACGCCCCTTATTAGGGGGCTTCGCTATTATAGATCCTTGATGACAAGCTCATGTGCTCCTTCCTTAGGAAATCTGCCTCCCACCACCTTTCAAGTTGAACTATGCTATTTAGTTAAAGAATCATTGATTTAATTTAAATTGTTTAGTTTATCTTTATTTGAAAGCTTTTTTTTTCCCTTTGAGAGTTTTTTAAATTTTATTTTATTTACTTACTTGAAAATTGTTACATATTTCTTATTTATTTTAGTGTTATTTTATTTTTCTTTTAAATTATTAAAATATATATATTTAATTTACTTATAGTTAAAGAATTATTTTATTTTTATTTGCTTAAGACTTTTTTTCGTTTGTTTTTTGAAGTTGTATTTTAAATTTGATGGACAGAGTCAGTTTGGAGCTATTTTACTTAAGAATTATTTTAGTTTTGTTTAACACTTTTATTTCCTTATATGTTATGTTGTTTACTTACTAATTATTTTATTTACCTATGAATTATTTTATAGTTTTCGTTTTTAATAATGTGAGCTAAATATTGTTTTTAAAACAGAGTCAAAACTTAACCCTTCTCGTAGAATATCTCTCAACATAATTAGACATATAGCCATGACTTAACCATCCTTGTAGAATACCTCTCAACATAATTAGACATATAGCCATGACTTAACCATCCTTGTAGAATACCTCTCAACATAATTAGGCATATAACTGACTTAACCATCCCTGTAAAATATCTCTCAACATAATTAAGCATATACCAAAAACATGAACATATAAGGTGAATCACATTACCAAAACTTTCTACAAAAGATGGCATCATAGGCAGTAAATTGCTAGGTTAATTTATTGGGACTTAATTTTGTATCGGGACAAGTATACCATTCGCATTGTATCTCATATCTATCTCTTTGAATAGATTATGTGAACAGACTGAACTACAAAAATATATAGATACATGAAATGAGTGTATGTGCAAACCCCACACTCTAAAGAGTATCATCATATTATTTTCATCGGACAACTATCACCTGCATGTCGAAACTCGGAAGATACTTTCTTTTAAAGCATGTAAATCTCTGTGAATGTATACCATTAAAAAAACATAAAAAGAAAAACAGAGAAAGTGGTCTTACAGTTTCCTCTCAAATGAAGGATAACAGTACATAAACTTGATTTACTATGAGAACTATGAAATCAACCATGGTAATATAATATTATAAAACACAATTTTGGTGCCAAACCAACATTAAATGCCTGAAAATATTGTTATCCGATTGTGCATGCATTTGGTGCACACACAAGTACATCTATACATCCTCTAAATGTTCATCTATTACTCGTAAGAAGTAAATAATAAAAAAATTAAGTTGCTTAATTAGACATAAATTAACCATTTTTTGTAAAGCTGCACCACGGAACTGCCATTTCCATGTGCAACAACGAAGTCATGTTTGGTCCAACAGTTCAATTTGAATTTTGTTGGGTATTTTATACAAAACTAAAAAATAATGCTGCCAGCATACAACTGCTTGAAAAGTCTTTGGGGTGTAGTTTTCAGTCATTAGAAACCGTACAAAAACACCCTAATTGACTCATGAGCTGTACACTGTGTATCCAGAAAATGGTCTTTGTCGATTCAAATGTCATCTAAGCTAATTCTACTTGTTTGTCACCTTAGCATAGGAATCACGTAAAGTAACAGTTCGGTTGAAAATGATCTTATCTGCAGTTGAATCTTGATCAACCGAGAAGTATCCTGTAAAACAGGAAATTGCAACCAAAACATGATTAGGAAGCTGTCAAATGACCATTAATCAATGGGAAAAGCTAACTAGAGTACAAACTGTAAAATCATTGTTGATTATTTTGAAAATAAACAAGGGTTCCTGAGTAGCTATGGCTACTTCCTTGCAGTGTATTTCTGTTTTGAAGGTGATGCACTGATAGTGGAAATTGAAAATACAATTTGGTTGGTATTGCCATCCAAAAAGACTAGATAACTGATGATCAACACAAATTCATCCCAACATCTCTGTGAATAAAATCATCAACACACAGAAGCATGGCATGCATGGAAAATAACCTACCCATCCTTTCAAACTGATATTTGTCACCAAATTTAGCCTTTTCCAAGTTGGAGGTCGCATATGCCTCTGGTATCACTTCTTTTGACTTAGGATTTACATCAGACAGCCAATCATCTAGTTCACTCGGATTCTGTGTAAGAAAAAAGAAAAAGAAAATATGAGATGTCTAAGACTCTTACCACCTTCTGTGTATTATAAATATCACTCAAATCATTGCAATCCAATAAGCTACTAACCTCTGATAGAAATAGCTTATCAAACAACCTGACCTCTACTTTAAAGGGATCCACTCCAGGAGATGGTTCTGCGACCCAGTGCAGAACTCCCTGCATTGCATTGGATGGTACTTCTTTATCAAAACAATTCATTAAAGGCAACAACCGAATTAGTGGAAGGTAAAACAAAATATCACCTTTGGTTTTACACTCTTTGTTGGATCATATTCAGCATGTAGTTCAATGATAGTTTCCTTGTCATCTCCGAAAATTACTTCTGTACATTTGATAGGAAATGCATACCTGCCAATATTTGGAAAAACCTATCTATAAGAATCAAGCAAAAATAAATGGTACAAAGAAAATTATTGTAATGATGCTATAACTCGGAGATTCATGAAAACAGGTTTTACAAAAATATATAGTATAAAACAGGAGTCCTGAAACAAACTTAAATAAGTCAACAAAATACAATGGTTAAAAAGAAAAAGAGAGAAATATATGCTAATAAACTTGCAAGCATGTACCCTAGAAAATATTGGGGCTTCTGTTGCTTGTTTTGCATCTAAGATGAATGGAAGATAACACAGACAAAATATACCTCAGCAAAACTGTTTTCCCAGGGGCAAGGCCATAGTAATCCTTTGAATCCTTCATTCGGAAGTCCGATTTTTCAATGTACACAACTTTTGTAAAGGGTACCTGCACATGCAGTCTTAACAGATTAGAGATAAAGCCATGCCTTACTTTCCATGAAAATAACACCGTTTCTCAAGCTATCCTGCAAGAAAAAGGAGCCTCATCAAACAAAAAAGCAAGATGTCAAGGGCTGCTGCATGCCAAGTTGATATTTGAAGCCAATGTGGAAACCTCCAGAACAAGGCAAACATTTATTGGTTGTGAAAGATGATCAGACGTGGAAATAGAATTAGAATTCATCTGGATAAACAGTTTTAGCTTATTGTGTTGGTTAAGGACTAGCTCCGGCAATATTGTGGAAATGGAAGGGAAACATCCTATGCCTAAAACTAGCTAGTGAAATCCCACCTACTCTTAAGTAAGGTATGCAACAGATTCATGTTGTGATCTTCAATACCAAGGAACATTGCAGATAACCTTGCATACAACCAGCTGTTCTTTAGGCATATCAGGAGGAGTGCTAAACAATTAAATCTGTCCTTTTAAGGCCCTGATGATAAATGCAGTTGATATAAACAGAAAGGACATTCATTTTCACCCAAACTATGCCCAGTTCCATTTATTTGCACGAACTTATTCATGTTAAGGATTCAGGCCCTTCAGCAGCTGAATAGACACTATCCAAGTTTCATTATGTCATCCATAGATAAACAGTGAACACATATTTATGTTTAGTATTCAGTCAAATGTTCAAAAAATTAATTGTGTATGGCATTTCATTAATATGTTTTGAGAAGAATACATGGTACATCAGTGCTCCTGTCATAATCATGAGAGCTACAACATTTCAAAATGATATGCAGGTTATAGGTGCCCCATGGTCTCAATAGCAGATTCTGGAACACTAAGTTACCATTTCTTACCCACTTAAAGTGGTAAAGGCTTATTATGCCTGTTTCACCACCCAAAAAATGATAGCATTTGAGGTCAATCAGTCAAGGATTTCAAATGTGCTGGAAGGATTTTTGGTCATTTGAAACTGAGATGCCATATCTAAATATAAGACTGAATTTGTATCTACTTGTAGCCTCATAAGACATTTTGAAATTCTAATGCATGTCCAAAGGTTGAGATCAAGTGGTTAAAGCATCAGGTTCTCATTGGGAGACCAAATTTCAAATTCCCAAAAGTTACATCTAAGATGAAATTCTAAGTGATGATCCTTGGTCTTCCACTGTTCGGCTTCTAGTAACTTATGAAATTGTTATCTAAATGTGAATGCTCTTAAGGAACTAAGTATTGTATTGCTCACAAGGAGCTACGTATTAGTATCAGTTGGCTTAGATGCTCATTTGAGCTATATTTGTAAACTATCTAAAATATAAAAAAAAATAATAATAAAATAATAATTTATCAACTGAAAGAAAACCATCTATGTTCTTCCCAAGTTCAAATCTCCACAAGTGATATCTAAGGTGAAATTCTACGTGGTGACTCTTGGTCTTCCACTAGTTGGCTTCTAGTCGTAAAGTTGTTATCTGAATGTTAATGCTCTTCAAGAACTAAGTATTGTATTGCTCGTTAAGGAGTTAAGTGTTAGTATCAATTGGCTCAGTTGCTCATTTGAGCTACATTTGTAAACTGTCTGAAATATTAAAAAAATTCTAATACATCAACTGAAAGAAAACCATCTATATTCTTACATAACTAAAGACATTAGCGAAGCATATCAAACTTGAAACTTTCTGAATGACAAAAGAAATCAACAAGAAAATCTCTTTGTTGAAATAAATTAAATAATGAGTCCAAACAAAAGGAGTACTAGTTCATGGTTTTGCATAAGCAAGTCAACATGGAAAGGGCCCAAAAAGTTTCATGTTTGTACGTTTAACAGCAAGATTAGAATACAATAACCAACTGAAATATACAAGTTCATGGTTTGATTACCAAAAAGGTAAACATCTCTTAAATTAAAAATACAGATGACCCATAGGGCATAAAAACAGCAACTAAATGAAGAAATCCCACATTTGACAATATATAAATAACTTAAACTGGTGATATTCAACAAGGATTTCCAAAGCTTTACCTTATAAAATGAAGAAGAATCTCCCTCTTGAGCATCAGGCCAAATCTTTGCATCCAATTCCATTGTAGCACTAGCATCCAGATTCGTAAGAACTACCTGTGCAAATATTGATCTGGTAAATTAATCACCACTATCCAAATTGTTTTGTAGCTCACTTAGCTAGACTGGCCTAGCATGACCTTCATAGAGTTATAGAAAGTAGATAATGTACATGATAGCCATGTCCAACACCTATTCTTCCTGTGCAATTGGGGTAACCAACTGATTCAGGTAGAGAAACAAAAAACATGTCCTGCTTAGTAAAATGTCATCCTTCTGAACTACTTCAGTCATAAACTGATAAATCAACATATGAGCACTAGACATCCTTAATCAAGCTACCTAGTATGATAGACCATTAGTTGGGTGCTTTACTTACACCTAGATTGGTGAGTATATTGTGTGTAACATATGTATACCATCCAGCAAAGATACCCAAACTCATTTCCACCTTCAAGTCTTAACGTTGCGTATTAAGTTTTGGATTCAATCAATAGAGGTTTACTATAACCAGAGTTATTTAATAAGGATACCCAAATTTATTTCATCTACCTAGTCTAAACTCGCATTATAAATAACTATATTAGGTTTTGTATTAAGTCAATAGAGTTTTACTATAATTAGAGTTATTTGAGAAACACGCTAACTGCCTGACTTTTCCACCTTTTAAATATGTTCATAATCTCTCCAGACAGATGGAGAGGCTTCATCAGAGCCATCTAGTCTTCTTTAAAAGATGTTTCCTTCAACATAGAGCTTCTTTCTAAAAATCCTTTATCATATCAGAACAAGAAAGGACTGGGAGAATGTCCTATAGGAAATAAGAACCAAAAAGAATGAAATAAGGTGAAAACCAGCAATTATAATAAAATCAAAACAGTCAAACAAATTTCAGTCAATCTGAACCAGAATGGAGACTCTTAAATAATTAGACTGTTTCAAGTTGACTTGAACAGCAAGGTAGGCGAGAGGGGCTAGTAGTTGTACAGGGTCCAATTGTAAATAAATAGCCCACATGTAAATCAAAAAATAACCAAACGTTGTCAAGATGGACCCATACTTGAACACATGAGAACCTATGAATGTTATATAAAAAAAACATAAATACATGAAATAAATATTTTTTTGTCTTAAATAAAATATCATAACTACCCACTATAAGTGTGTCATTTATAAAATAAAATGCTCATTTAATAAAATAAGACACTCATTTAAACAAGTATTGTTATCATAGTAAAAAAATATCGTTCTTATGTGTACAACTATTGGCAGTAGCAATGTAAAAGCATTGGAGTATTTCATATTAATAGTTTGTCCTATCACAAATATAAAAGGGGAGCACAATAAATACCTTGTATTTTCCCATGAAAAGTGAAGGATTTTCAAAAAAAATTAGTGCTCAACTATCGGTCCATTTTTGTTTGATATAAGTTGTATTTTAAATAATTGTGTTTTTTTTTAATAACAAATATTTCTTTTTGTGTTCAACTATTAGTCCACTTGTGTTGAAAATAAAAGATAGAGATAACAAAGATTTATGGTTACCAATAGGTATTTGGTCCATTTAGGTTGCATATAAGTTTTATTTTATATAAAAATATGATATTCTACAAGCAACAAATGATATTTTTTTGTTCAACTGCTAGGGACCATGATTAAGTTTTAGTTGAATATTTAAAAAGTCAAATTTTGGACACTTCTCAATAGATGTGCTGATGTGGCAAGTTGCATGTTGAATCACCTCCAAACCTTAGTTATAGATAGATAAGAGGCCAGTCCAAATTTTTTTTAAAAAAAAAAAAACAAAGGTCCTACAATATTCCATACAACCACTACATGCTCACAAAGTTAGCCCACACGACTACTAGCCCCTCTCCCCTAATTATAAAGCTGTCATATGAAATAGAGAGAAGAAATTAAAATGTGTCCAGACTCTCAGATAAGACAAAAATGAGTAAATGCCCTAGTGGAAAAGAAAGAAGAAAATAATAGGATAATGAAAAACAAGGAATTGTCATAAAATCAAAATAGTCAAACAAATTTCAAGTGGATTTAAACAGCATAGATCATTATAAAGATGTAGCGTGAAAACTAGAGAAAATAAATTAAAACGTGTCCATAAAGTGAAGAGAACAGCATACATTGTAGAAATCATTGTTGAAAAACTCGCCAAGCCCAAAAAACACAACTCGGCAAAAACTCGGCGAAAACTAGGCAAAAAGCTCGGCAACTCAATGATAAGATGCATCCAATGAGTCAATAAATGAGTACATAAAAGAAACAAGCTGAGTATAGCTGTATTTGATTGATTTGAAAGCAAATTGGGTACAAAATGGCATCCTCATGTGGAATGCGTTGATACTCATAGTATGAAACAAAATGAAAATAGCAAATTGTTTTTGTAAAACTAAAAGTAAATACTACATTAATATATTTTACAAATTTACATCTTCTTCTTCCCATGTCTAGTGAAAACTAGGGGAGAGGTAGAACTAGACAATATTATAGATGAAAACCCTTAGGCAAACTTGGAAACTTGAACTTGGAGAGTACCTAGAAAATCAAATGAATTCAATGGGAGTTTGAGGGTAATACCCCCAATGGGGTTGAGGGGCAGCGCCCCTCGTGGGGGTCTATGGGTAGTGCCCCCAACAGGGTCAAGGGGCAGTGCCCCTCTTGGGGATCTAGGGGCAACGGCCTCAACGAGGTCAAAAGGCAGCACCCCTCATGGGGGTTTGGGGGCAACACCCCTAGCGGGGTCAAGGGACAGCGCCCCTCGTGGGGGTTTGGGGGCAACGCCCCCAGTGGGGTCGAGGGACAGCACCCCTCACAAGGTTCGGGGGCAGCATTAAAACCTCCAAAACCACACAAACCTTCATGGTGTACATCATTGTGCATTAACAATAAAACCCAAATTAAGACCATCAAAGCAACACAAACCTTCATGGAACACATCATTTTAGCAGTCGTGGGAGACTTTTTTCTGAGTAGGAGAGTTTTTGCATTTGTTCAACGAGTTCTGACAGCAAGTAAATGGCTGAAAAACTTAAGAAGTAGAAAAACTCACAAGCTTTTTGCAAGTTTTTCAACTATGGTAGAAATACCTTTGAGCATCTCTAAAAGTAAAATTTCAGGTGAACATGATGTTAATACTAATAATCAAATTAGGATTGCATCTTTTGTGTATACTCTACTTCTACATTTCTTGCAACCCAAGTAAGAAAACAAAGTTGAATTCCTTGTTTGACAAATGTTGTAGGAACAAGGATTCTAATTTTTGTGTATCATTTGCTTTTGTGCTTTGTCCAAACTGAAGTAAGAAAAACAAACACAAAATCCTTGTGTCTTAAGCCCTTGTGTTGGTGTAAATAGGTGTTTTAACTATCCAAGTTCTATTTACATGTTAAGTCCACTTAGGTCCTAGGAGGGAATCTTTCTAGATAGTGGTAATTGTCACTAGATCTTATTTTATCTTGTGGCATTTAATGCTTGTGTCCTAAGTCATTTAATAATTGTTGGGGTAGTTGTCTCATTATATAGGATTAAGACACATGTCAAGATCTTGTCTAGTCCCATCTCACAACTAGCCTTTATAAGAAAGGCATCATTTGTTCATTATGAACAATTTAGTTGAGTAAGTCCAATATATCACTGGAATCTTGAGTATTGCATATTGGCCATAACTTGCATCCATTATTGCAATTTCATGTTCTTGCTTTTCCCTCTTGTAGAAGGTGTTTAGTTTTTGCAGGTAATCTTGGAGGCTTGAGTCCTTGAGCGACTAACACTTTGCACTTGCCAATAACTTTTTGTAGTTATGTAAAATAATAAATTTCAGTTCTTGTATAGTGTCACTATACATTATCATAGCATGTGTGACAACGATGAGGCTCAAAACCCTAACATTAAGTCGATTTGAGATCATGCATGAAGAAGGGAATGTGTAAGCTAGTACAAAGGGCCCTTACTTCCTTAGGGTTGTCAATTTCTCAAGGCACCACAAAAATGTAGAGCTTCAATTTAACATCCTCTAAGATGTTATTGAGGTTTTGCCTTGAGAATGTGGTGCAAGTCATGACAAATGCAGCCAATGCATGCAAAGCAATGGGAAGTTGGTTGAAGTGCCCACAAACATATATGGTGGTGGACTCCTCATTGTGTGCTACCATGCAAAAATGCATTCAAAGACATGGGAAAAATAGACTAGATCAAACAATTAGTACTTGATGCAAGAGATAAGATGTTTATCTACAATCACCACACATCACACTATTTTGAACATTTTCCATTAAGGAATTTCTCAAACATATGAAACCAAAAATGCATCACACTTACTTCTCTTAGAGAGGATACTTGAGTTGCAAAATTCCAAAATCCATTAAAAGTAATGGCCATTACACAAGAGTGAAATTGGTGACCTAACTCCAAGTCAGTGTAGGAGAAGAGGATGAAGGAAGTGTTGAAGAGCAATAGTTTTAGGGTCAGTGGTAAATACATTGCCTGCATGATATCTCTAGTTTTCACACTGATCAAAGAAGACCCCACCTTGTAGTTTTATAATGAACGCATTCAACTTATCATTTAGCATAGGTGGAAGAAGCTCTAACACTCCCTTACACATGGCTCACTATGCATTAAACCCAAGTAGTGCATGCAAAGGTTTGGCAAAGTTGTCCCTATGGCAAATATTGAGGGGAAGACTATAATGTCCCCTTTAGGGGATAAACCTAATTTTTGCCCAAACGTAACAATTCCAACAAATGCAAATCATTTACCAATAGAATTCTATAAAATTACATAATTGTAATACAATTTAGAGAAAATCTTAATTAATTAATATCAAGGATTTATGTTTATATACAAATAATCTCTATTGAAATCAAAATATCCTAAATTCATTTGTATCTATTTCATAGCTTATTTCCAATAGCCAACCACATTAGGAATCCGATGGAAAGCTTGACAAGACATCGAGAGACTGTCCTCAACCAAGCCCAAGGGCACGGAATGAGCCTCCAAGTCATTTGGCCCCTTGGCCCCAAGTATGGCAAGACCTCCAAACCATCCATCTTGGGGTTGGCATACTTGATGAGGGAACCAACTACTACATCTACCTATCAAACATTTCACATTGATTCCAAATATTAATTGTAATTCAAATATCATTTTATTATGCCATTATAATATATATATCGTAATATCCTTGCTAAAAATAATATTTATTCTAATAGATCTCTTATAATTTCCAATTCTAATTTCTCTTTTATCCAATCTGTTTTCATGATTCGGTGACATTGGAACCATCTTTCATGCTCTTCATAGCCATCCATGCACTTTTTCCAAATTTCTCTTTAGGTACATTTTATTCAAATCTTTGTGTTTTCACACTAGTGAATTACTTGGGTGTCTCAACTCCTAGAAATTTTTTGTTTGCATGGAATGACTCGTTTTTTGTTGTCCTTCATGTACTTCCAGTATTTTGTCCTATTTGGGCATTGTAGACATCCTTTTCGTGCACATTCTCTTTTGTAGACACATTGAGATAAAGTACCATTCTAGTGTATATTTTTTAGGGATTTTGCACATCCTATTGTGCCTTTTGTATTCGCACTATGATATACCATGGGGGGTGTTTGCCTTTGGTTTGCCATCACAACTTTGTCAAGTGAGTGTCCTTCCATGACAACAATGAATCCCAATGATTCTTGCCTCATGTGTGTGCCTTAGTTTGCACACCCTTTTATTTGCAGTTGTTTCTCCTACATGCACTTCTTGGTTTCACATAGTTTCAGAGTACCTATCTTGGCTCTCCTTTTCAACATTATGGGGTTTCTCCTGTTGGTGTTAATGCTTCCTTGGTTTCGCAGTTTGAGTGATCTACGTATCTAGTTCTTGTTCCTATGTACTTTTGGATGCAACATATATCAACAATTGGTTACATGCATTTCAATGAGATGGATCGTTTACCATATGGATAATCTTGCATTCCTGTTTCTAGAGGTTCTTAATTTTAGCACAATATCAGTCTTTATTTGACATCAGTCTACAGCTTCTTTGTGCTTCAGCGATGTTCTACATGTTTCTCTTTTTCAAGACATTGTTTGGTTGGAGGCTTCTCAGTCCTTCACACCTTGATTTGGAGGCTTTTCAATCCTTCATTTGCCTTTCTCTTTTAGAGAGGAGTTTTCTCCCACAGTAGTTTTCTTCTTTTCTCCAGTTTTGAAAGATCTTTTTTTTGTACATGGGTACCTTATTAGGCGTTGTTTGTCGGGACCCATCATGCATTCTATTTTTAGGGTTTTTAGCTACTCCCTAAGTTCATCTTAAGGGGGAGTGTTAGAGTAATCATGCATTAGCTAATAATTGATTAATGTTTAATTAATTATTAGTCTAATTTATTCTCATGCACTTAAGCTAAACTTAGGAGTTCTTTACTCAGTTAACTAAGTGCTTTTATGTATTATCACTCCTATAAAGCACTCAACCCTCAATGTATTATCACTCTGGAGATTTCTCTTTTGTTCTCTTGAACTCTCAACCTTTGAGGACTTGTTTCAAAGGAGGTTTTTCATTTCAGCACCATATCAGTTATCATTCGACAACAATCTACAACTTCTTCGTGCTTCTATGATGTTCTACATGTTCCTCTTACTTTTGAGACATTGTTTCTATTAGAGGCTTCTTAGTCCTTTCACCTTGATTTTGAGGCTTTTTCAGTCCTTCAGTCGCATTTCTCTCTTTTGGAGAGGAGTTTTCTTCCACTATGGTTTTCTCCTTTTCTCTAGTTTTGATAGATTTTGTTTGTACATGGGTACCTCACCAAGCCCTGTTTGTCAGGACCCATCATTCATTCTTTTTTTTAGGGTTTTTAATTGTAATCATGCATTAGCTAATAATTAATTAATCTTAGATTTGTGAATAGCACGAGACACAGGATCAAACAATGAACAAAACACCTACTCAAGAGCTCTGCAAAACAAAGATTTGCTATTCCTCAAAAAGAAAATACTTACAAAACGAATAATACAAGAGAGAATGAATGCTTTATAAAAGCAACCCTAATGATAAAAGGATTAGATCATGACAAATGTCAACATCCTGTGTGATGAGACGGATTGATCTAATATTAGCTCTATAGTTAACATAAATAAAACATTGAGTTAACTAATAAACCAAACCTAAGTTTAGCTTAAGTGCATAAGAATTAGAATAATAATTAATTAAATTATTCTCTAATACATGATAATTCTAACAATATCCTTGCTAAAAATAATATTTATTCTAATAGATCTCTTATAATTTCCAATTCTTATTTCTCTTTTATCCAATCTGCTTCATTGATTCCTTTCACCAAATGACCCCACCTTACTGTATATCCTTCATGGTGGGGTGAATAGTCATAACCTTCATAATCATTGCACCTCTTAAAAAGGGATGCACCCTTCCAAGCACTGCCTTTCCTTATTTGCTATTAATGCAATGATTTTTGCCTTTAATTAATGTCTTAAATTAAAGTCTCTTAGTGTTACTTTATTAAATTGGAATCGCTGCATTTAACTTCTACTTTGGTTAATTCTATCAAACCCCTTTGAGTCTCCTTGGTCAATGATTTCCCTTAATTTTTGTAAAGGCTGTGATCTCCTTAGACAATGATTATATTTAATTTCTGTGCAGGCTGCAATCAGGGGCATGACAAAGACAAACTTCATTAAGGCGATTCAAAAGAAGTACAATATAGGGGATGTCACAACCAGTCATCATGAGTGAACCAAATTTGCTACTAAGGGGCTGTTGAAAAGAGACAAAGAAGTATAGGGTGACCATGGCATACGAGGATCCAATACTATGATGGACTATGCATGAACCTCATTCATTGACAACCACACTAGCCAAATCTGCCTCTTGTCCAAAGTTTCTAATTCTTCTACTACTAAGAGGAACTAATCTACATACAATTTCATCCATTCTATCAAGAGGAATAAACTTACCTCTAGAAGAATAGAGGCTTGTAACTGTACATAGTACCTTGCATCCAATGGACCACAACATGTTTATCTACAAGGAGAGTCTACCAACACGATGGAATGCTGAGCAAGAGAAGCTAACATGGATTAATCATTATCAAGGACAAATAGGGTTGGTTGTTTCTATTTGAAGAAGCTTGAGCCAGTTGGGTCCAGCCATTCCACCAATCAGGAATTTGTCATGACCTTTGGGGAGGATGATTAGAATTGTAGACAACTAAAGCCTAGCCAATTGTATTTCAATGTAATCATCATATTGAAATTTTGAATATAATAATATATTGATAATTGGCATTGTCAATGCATTGAGTTCAATAGTTTACAATTCCAATTGCTATTTCTTTAGAGTTCGTTTTTCAAGCACTACATTATATTTGCACTGCTATTCCCCTTCATCCCTAAACTTGGTTCCATGGTCCCCCCATCCTTGAAACCTATCCATGTTGTCCCCTCATTCCGAAACTCCAAAACTCCATGGAACTATGATGTACAACTATTTAACCAGAAATCATAATTAAAAACAAAAAGATATCTAATTGTTTATTCCAACTTTATTGCAAATTATATAATTTACCTTTTTCCTATGATTTATTTTTCCTTGATGAATTCAACTCTAAACTCAAACCAAACAAATTCTGATTATAATCACCAAATTAAGGTCACGTACTTTATAAAAAGGCCACCATAGTGCAAACAAACTCTTCTACACTCTGAAAATAAGTATAACCATGTAGCGAAATGGTTTTAAAGAAAAAGGCATTTGAGTAAAGTTTAATTAGTTGAGCTGGTAGGACTTACCGACAACCACCAACCCAAGTAATAATTACTAAAATCAAGTATAACAGGCACTAGAGGGTTGGGCCATACCATCAATCCATTGTCAGTTATATAATTTTCAAATTTATAACATCAACCAAATAATGAGATGCTCTATAAAAGTAACTAATCTACACCCACTACATATTCTAAAAGTAAAAGCTTCAATACAGGTTTAAAGAGATACCTTGAGAGGATTAAGAACAACCATAGTTCGTGGGGCTGTTTTGTTCATTTCTTCTCTGATATAGTACTCAAAACGATCTAACCTTATCATACTATTATCACTGAAAGAAAAAATTGATTTCAGCTTTTCTGTATCTATTGTCATTTATATACTATGAAGACAACATAAAAAATTAGCAAATCCACAAGTACAATGAAAATTTCAACAACAATGATTTTCACATCTAAAACCACTATTTAAGAGAATTGTGTAGTATTTCCAGCATAGAAGAAATGTGAGGAATGAATAAAGTGCTGCAGAACAGCCCAGTGTCATGCCATGCACTTTGTCAAGTTACTTATCCCACATGTAAAAGCTCCTTTTAACAATCAAATGGAAAAGTAAATATAAATGAGCTCTTAAGATAAAGCTATCATAAGAATTGTTTATTGCACATGCAAAGGCTTTTTACCCAAAAAAGAGAAAAGTAACTGTAGATACATTCTCAATTATTAGGATTCCAGAAGTGGTTTATGCATGTAGTCTGTGAAGTTCAGTTGTAGTTTAAATTTTCCACAGATAAAAGCGAAACTGTCTGAAGAAGGAATCCAGTAAACATTTCACTCACTTTGGATTGTGTTTTTGGGAATCACTCTCCCATTTACATTATTGCTGTTTATTATATAGCTTTCTAGTGTTGTAAATGTTGATTGTCTTGAGTTATTGCCCATCCCCCTTCTTATTTAGTTTTAATGCTTCCTAGTTTTGGTTTTACAGACTTTACTTTTGGTCATTCGAGTTCCTTTTAGCACTTGTGATTATCAATTGTAAATTGATGTACTTTGAGTCCCATTCACCTACTTTTGTCATTGCAGACATTATTATTGTTAATGTACAAAGCCACAGGTACACATTCAACATCAAAACAGATACATGATAGATATATATATATATATATATATAGAACAACTTCTTCTGTACTTTTAACTTCAAAAAGTGAAATGTAAATTCTCACACTCCATGGTATAGACCAGAAAATTTAATTGATCTATTGTGTATGGATTCAAAAATTTGAAAATAGTTATTGCTTTCAATTAAGCATGGATCATGAAAAGCTGAGGCCTTATTTGGATCATTTGACGTGGAAAATCAACACTCCCAGTTCAGTATCTACTTAAGCACAAATATTCGGGGATCATGATTGGTGTCAATGAACTACAGTTCTGCAGTTTTGAAGTCCACAAAGATGAACAAATTTGAAGGAAACGATGACTGATAAAAGAAATGAGAATAATATTTCAATTGCTCATGAGATGATTGATACCAGCAAGCTCAGAATCTAAATGCAACTACAGCAAAACCATTTATTATTTGGGATAAATAAGGTAGCATTTTGACACAAGCTTTGAACTTGGATACATCATTCTACAGATAAAAAGTGGGATAATTATAATGAGTTCACAATCATTGATAACATTGAATAAATTCTCTTTCATGGGAATCAAGAATAGTGTGGTATCATAAGAGCTGAAAACTTGAAACAATAACACACTCAGAAAACTAATGTTTGCGATCTCAAAGTCGATACTTGAGGGTTTGTTATCTGAAATTGCTTAAGTCAATAAATGTATCAATAGAAATGTGTATTCATTCAAATTAAGGCTCTAACTAAGTGAAATACTATAAAGCCTTATCACATTTTGAAATTCATTAAATTTATTTCTTGAAAAAAAATTAATAATGTATGAAACTATGCATATCATTATTACCATGGCATAACTACTTTGCCATTCCAAAAGACTCTTATCTGATTAGGGAGTGCCCCTCAGTTGTTACATCCCGATATTATAGCTACTATTGTATAGGGCAATTGAATGTAATGTTTGAATCTTGATGATGAATAAAACATGAATGATCTCGTTATTTAATGAATGAGTCCTGTTTAAATGATGGTTTCATTTGATTGTTACTTCTAAATGATTTAGTTTTGATTAAATGTTGCATACAGTTATGGAATAATGTTAATCTAACTTGTGAGATGTTTTTACCTTGTTATGAGCATATGATTGCCGGTGTCATGTCGTGATATGCAGGTATGAAGACTGTACCTCCGGACAGAGGAGAGACATCATTCGGGGAGGAACTTGGTCGGGTAAGCAGTAACGAGTACCAATTGAGCATACACACACGTCAATATAGGTTCTGAGACACCAAGTCAGATAAGTTGGTCTTGATAAGTCGTCCATAGACTTTAGGAGTCTAGTTTACTTCTTTGTGCTTGAGAGTGATGAGTGTTTATCAGGCTTACAGTATTATGCTCATAACGTAAATGGACATAAGTGAATAGGTTAAGTGGGTGTGTATATACATGTATATAGTATACTGAGATATATACGAATATATATGTGTATATATATACACACACTACCTATTATTTATGGATAAATAATATTATTATAATATTTGCCTTGGAATATATATATTTATATATATATTGAAAATACGTGGACCGACTGGCAAAATATATATTTGGCAATAAATATATATATGTATATATATATTTATATATAAGTAGTTATATATTAAAAATTATATATAATATTATTATAGTTATATTAAAATATAAATGTATATTAAATACTTGCGTATTTAAATATTTATATGTTTAATATTTAAAAGAACTATAATAATATTTATATAACAAAATATATATATAATGAAATTATATATAAACTTCCAAATTTATGAAAATTAACTTATTACTTAAATAATATTGTAAAATCTCTTAAGTGAAAATTAAGATCATATTTTACTAGGAGTAAATAAATATTTAAATAAGTCAAATGATGAAACATTTCGATTTTAACAATAGAGAATAATAACTTAAATATAGAAATCGAATTCTTTTGCTGAAGAAAACAAATTAAGGAGAAGTCGAATTATTTTTTAAATGAACAAAGTTAAAACATTATAATCTTGAAAGCTCATGAAAATCGCGTGTGAAAGACGCGCGCAGTATGAAAACGCGTCTGAAACGCGCGGGCAAGGAAAAGTTCAAAGTATAATGGCCGTAACTGTTCTTTAGGCGAATAAAATGGCGACCTGGTGTTTTGCAGTAATGACGTCTCATCTGGAACGGGTCTTTTGCCTCAATAAAACCCTAAAAAAAACTGGAAAACGTCTTGATCTGTCAATCCGCCATGTGAGTTGAAAAATTCTTCATTTGCTGGCTTGGAAGAGGATCAAATCACTTTCAATATTGATGACTTAGGGTTTATAAATTCGCCAAGTGTCTTTTTGACAAATTCTAGGCACTAGTTGTCAATTTACATGCCTTCTAAAAGGGAAAACAGTTGCAATTCGGGCCTATATAATGACGCCCTTTCACTCTTCTCAACTCACCTCTTGCAAATTACGAATTTCACACCTTTGGGAGCAATCTGAGTTTACTATTTTTATTCCATATCCATTACATTGTTCTGCCTGAGTTTCCTGTATTGTTGAGTTTGATAAATTCAGTGAAGTATTTTCAGCAATTGCCAGTCACAGTAAAATAAGTCATTTGAATTTAAAGTGAGCAAGATATAGAGAACTTGGACAGTATTTGACAAGCAATTGCAGCATTACAGTCTTTGATACTTGTGAGAATTAAGAGTCTTTGCTGGGCAAATCTTCTATAGTGGAGTGCCATTGTGAAAGAGTGATCTTGGAGTACCATTGTGCCATTGTGAAAGAGTAATCTTGGAGTTCACCGTACTCTTTGAATATCAGGCATGACTTTCTAATTCTTTGTAATTTTGTTGAAAGGTTGCATTTCCCTTCTTGTGTGTTTGAAATTTCAAATAGTTCAAAACTATTTAAGAACGGATTGGGAAAACTTTCTTTGTACATTCCATTTGAAGGCAAATGTATAAGAACTTAAAATTAAGGGGATAGTGAAAAGAGAATCAAATGATTTAAGAGCTAAATGGTAGTTTTATTTAACCTGCATTGAATAGAAAAGGGTTTTTATACGTATTTGATTGTTTTTGCATACTTTGTATGATCTCCGTATATGGAGAATACGTAGTTGTATTTATTATCTACTAGGAACGAAATGATGACAGAACCAAGTGAAGTCTTTTAGCTTAAGTTATTAGGATAACTGAGACAAGTTTAGTACTCCTAGGATAAAGAATTCCTAGTTAGGAGGAATTGATACAAGACTCTTGAATACTGTTTTCATTTCTAGTAGGTTCGTATGATTGTAGGATGTCTGGGATGACGGATTCACCCATTGAAGGACAAACCTATGCGTAGAGTAAGGAAGCCTTAAGTCAAATCGGCCCTGAGTAGTGTTTATGATAGATGACCTTCATTCGAAGTACTGAATGAGAATACTTTGGCCAAAGTAGTGAAAGGTACAACATCCACCTAGATGTGAGATAGTTGAGACTACACTGTCAGTTCATTGTGATCCGAGTACTAGATCGAGATTGTGAAATAGCAAGGTTCTAGTTGAGTAGGACACAGCACTATGCTCAGTTGGTAGTCGTTAAAGGATACCCTACCAATCTCTTCTTGAAGGGAGGGCCGTTCATTGCAAAATGATAGATGCGGGGGACCGCGTATATAAGTCCGTGGTTGGCCGGAAAAGCGCTGAGTGATGTTTCTCCTCCACAGCGAGCGGCCGATGTACCAAGATTTGAAAGGGCGGACTCCTGGACCTTCTTACTTCTATTTGTGCAAAAGCTTACGAGCTATGTATGTAACTGTATTCCTTTTTAACTCTTATTTATATTTGCAATGAAAATGAAATTCATGAGGAAACATATTGTAACTTGTACATGTTTATCAATAAAGAAAGGAAGAAATTTATTGTAATATCTTTGTTATATGTTACTTTTACATGTTTAAAGTGAAAATGGGAAAGTTTTTAATTTACGCAGAATTGGGTCGTAACATGTGGTATCAGAGCTACCAGGTTCTGCACTGAAACCTATGAGCTCATTGCGCAACAATGCGTAAACCTTATCAAAAGATAACGGTTGCAAAGTTCTTGTGCCACAACGGCAAGAGAAAAGAACTTGGAGAAGCGAAAAGGAAAAATGAGATCCTTAGTAACTTGTGTAAATTGGAACGATTTAAGAGTTAAACCCAAAAGGAACTCCTAAACCAACAAATGTCACCTAGAATTGCGGAAATATATGCAATTAGGTTAGGCAGAAAGGTTAGAATGAATAACCAGGTTATACCTTTATCCAACGAAATAGTTATATGACTCCAAGGAATGAGAAGGAATGTGACAACTTTTAATAGTTGTAGACTATAGTTATAAAGAGTCAAAAACTTTTGGATTCCGTATAGAACAGCTTTGAGTCTATGAGAATTTGAGAATGAAACAAGAGAATTAATGTCAAGTTAAGACATCGGAACGACAACGGAAATTGTCGGATGAGAAACCACTATAACCTAGAAAAAGATAGAGTAAGAAGCTGCACGGAATGTGGCAAGGTAATGTCCAGTATACCAGAAAATGAAGATCGGAAATCATCATTGGTAGAACATACATACTCTCTTTAGATTCTAGAGGAAAATGATAGAACACGAAACAGATCAATCTGATTATGTTAGTAGAACTAACATAATGTTCTAAGTGGATAAACTCATCAAGAAATCAACGTTTTGGAAAACTTGACTTACAAGATTTTGATTTATGAACAAGTAGTTGCTTAGAATCCTGAAAAGGGTATTTCAGTTTAGCAAACAAACCATGATTATACTTGAAATGTTCAATTGAGCGAATATGCAAAGTATTATAGTCAATAAGCGAAAGTGGTAAACCAAAACTTGAATGAAAATCTTGTGAATGTATGCTTATATGTTTTCCGAAGGATAGCTAAAAGTATAATTAGCCTAACTTGTATGAAACGTTCAGGTTAAAGTGAACTTTTAAATCATGGTGAAAGTGTATGAGAGGACGAGAAATATTCCTGGAACAAGTCGTGAAGAGGAACAAGAACCAACAGGAATAGAAGCAAAGCTGGAACAGATTCTGGCGAGATTGTCCAACCTTGAAAAGGCAAAAGCAGTCGAGATACCTGTCACCAATAATGAAGAGGAAAGTTCTTCGCATGGAGAAGGCATTAATCACAACCACGAGAAGGAGAAATCTCCAACTCCGTCTATTGAGAAGAAGAAGAAACAAGTGTCCACTGAGTTAACAAAGGATATGAAGAAGGTATACCCTCCAAAATTTGATGGAAGTGTCGGAGGTGACGAAGCTGAAGTGTGGTTAGTACAAATGGAAAAGTACTTTGACATAAGAAATTATGACGAAGTTACTAAAGCAGCTTGGGGTGCTTATCAGTTAGCAGGAGAAGCCTCCAACTGGTGGATGAACAAGAAACTGGAATTGGATATAAACTCCTGGAAGCTGACTTGGGAGGAGTTCGTTGAAATCTTTCGTAAGCGGTGGTTGCCACAACTCTATTATGACCAAAAACTTTCTGATTTCCAAGAATTGAGGCAAGGGACCATGTCAGTCAACGAGTACTGGGAGAAGTTTACTCGACTTCTTCGATATGTTCCTATCTATCATAAAGATGAACGATTCCGGATCAGGAAATTCATCTTGGGACTGAACAAAAATATTGGAGGTGAAGTCGATATGCATGGTCCGACCACAATGGATCTTGTGTATGAAAAAGCCATTAAGCGGGAACAAAAGCTTAAGGCAGACTCCAATCAGTATGAAGGAGAAGAACAAAAGAAGGAAACTGAAGTCCCCGAAAAGATTGCCCCCAAAAAGGAAGAATTTGCGCAAGATGCAGCAAGGAAAAAGGGGAAGAGATCTCGCTTCAATGAGAAAGAATTCAGAAAAGACTGGAAAAGAGACAACTCCAGGCATAATGACAATAGAAAAGCCAGTGAAGGTGATAATAAGACTTGGGAAACCATGGAGAAAAGAGGACCAAAAGCAGGATGCTTTATTTGTAGGGGTAATCATTATGCAAATGAATGCCCCAATAAAACTTTTGGTACCCAGCATGGCAATTCACTGCCTACTCAAAAGGCCATGTTTCAGCACAGGAAGAACACTGCCATGAGTGATGGACAAGTTGATGTCCAGATTACGCCAATTAAACATTCTTGAAGCTTTCAAGAGTGTAGAATAAATGTAGAGTCATGTTTTTATGCTTTTTGAATAATACCTTAGTTCATAGGGGACGATGATTCCTAAGGGGGGAAGTATGTTACATCCCGATATTATAGCTACTATTGTATAGGGCAATTGAATGTAATGTTTGAATCTTGATGATGAATAAAACATGAATGATCTCGTTAATTAATGAATGAGTCCTGTTTAAATGATGGTTTCATTTGATTGTTACTTCTAAATGATTTAGTTTTGATTAAATGTTGCATACAGTTATGGAATAATGTTAATCTAACTTGTGAGATGTTTTTACCTTGTTATGAGCATATGATTGCCGGTGTCATGTCGTGATGTGCAGGTACGAAGACTGTTCCTCCGGACAGAGGAGAGACATCATTCGGGGAGGAACTTGGTCGGGTAAGCAGTAACGAGTACCAATTGAGCATACACACACGTCAATATAGGTTCTGAGACACCAAGTCAGATAAGTTGGTCTTGATAAGTCGTCCATAGACTTTAGGAGTCTAGTTTACTTCTTTGTGCTTGAGAGTGATGAGTGTTTATCAGGCTTACAGTATTATGCTCATAACGTAAATGGACATAAGTGAATAGGTTAAGTGGGTGTGTATATACATGTATATAGTATACTGAGATATATACGAATATATATGTGTATATATATACACACACTACCTATTATTTATGGATAAATAATATTATTATAATATTTGCCTTGGAATATATATATTTATATATATATTGAAAATACGTGGACCGACTGGCAAAATATATATTTGGCAATAAATATATATATGTATATATATATTTATATATAAGTAGTTATATATTAAAAATTATATATAATATTATTATAGTTATATTAAAATATAAATGTATATTAAATACTTGCGTATTTAAATATTTATATGTTTAATATTTAAAAGAACTATAATAATATTTATATAACAAAATATATATATAATGAAATTATATATAAACTTCCAAATTTATGAAAATTAACTTATTACTTAAATAATATTGTAAAATCTCTTAAGTGAAAATTAAGATCATATTTTACTAGGAGTAAATAAATATTTAAATAAGTCAAATGATGAAACATTTCGATTTTAACAATAGAGAATAATAACTTAAATATAGAAATCGAATTCTTTTGCTGAAGAAAACAAATTAAGGAGAAGTCGAATTATTTTTTAAATGAACAAAGTTAAAACATTATAATCTTGAAAGCTCATGAAAATCGCGTGTGAAAGACGCGCGCAGTATGAAAACGCGTCTGAAACGCGCGGGCAAGGAAAAGTTCAAAGTATAATGGCCGTAACTGTTCTTTAGGCGAATAAAATGGCGACCTGGTGTTTTGCAGTAATGACGTCTCATCTGGAACGGGTCTTTTGCCTCAATAAAACCCTAAAAAAAAACTGGAAAACGTCTTGATCTGTCAATCCGCCATGTGAGTTGAAAAATTCTTCATTTGCTGGCTTGGAAGAGGATCAAATCACTTTCAATATTGATGACTTAGGGTTTATAAATTCGCCAAGTGTCTTTTTGACAAATTCTAGGCACTAGTTGTCAATTTACATGCCTTCTAAAAGGGAAAACAGTTGCAATTCGGGCCTATATAATGACGCCCTTTCACTCTTCTCAACTCACCTCTTGCAAATTACGAATTTCACACCTTTGGGAGCAATCTAAGTTTACTATTTTTATTCCATATCCATTACATTGTTCTGCCTGAGTTTCCTGTATTGTTGAGTTTGATAAATTCAGTGAAGTATTTTCAGCAATTGCCAGTCACAGTAAAATAAGTCATTTGAATTTAAAGTGAGCAAGATATAGAGAACTTGGACAGTATTTGACAAGCAATTGCAGCATTACAGTCTTTGATACTTGTGAGAATTAAGAGTCTTTGCTGGGCAAATCTTCTATAGTGGAGTGCCATTGTGAAAGAGAGATCTTGGAGTACCATTGTGCCATTGTGAAAGAGTAATCTTGGAGTTCACCGTACTCTTTGAATATCAGGCATGACTTTCTAATTCTTTGTAATTTTGTTGAAAGGTTGCATTTCCCTTCTTGTGTGTTTGAAATTTCAAATAGTTCAAAACTATTTAAGAACGGATTGGGAAAACTTTCTTTGTACATTCCATTTGAAGGCAAATGTATAAGAACTTAAAATTAAGGGGATAGTGAAAAGAGAATCAAATGATTTAAGAGCTAAATGGTAGTTTTATTTAACCTGCATTGAATAGAAAAGGGTTTTTATACGTATTTGATTGTTTTTGCATACTTTGTATGATCTCCGTATATGGAGAATACGTAGTTGTATTTATTATCTACTAGGAACGAAATGATGACAGAACCAAGTGAAGTCTTTTAGCTTAAGTTATTAGGATAACTGAGACAAGTTTAGTACTCCTAGGATAAAGAATTCCTAGTTAGGAGGAATTGGTACAAGACTCTTGAACACTGTTTTCATTTCTAGTAGGTTCGTATGATTGTAGGATGTCTGGGATGACGAATTCACCCATTGAAGGACAAACCTATGCGTAGAGTAAGGAAGCCTTAAGTCAAATCGGCCCTGAGTAGTGTTTATGATAGATGACCTTCATTCGAAGAACTGAATGAGAATACTTTGGCCAAAGTAGTGAAAGGTACAACATCCACCTAGATGTGAGATAGTTGAGACTACACTGTCAGTTCATTGTGATCCGAGTACTAGATCGAGATTGTGAAATAGCAAGGTTCTAGTTGAGTAGGACACAACACTATGCTCAGTTGGTAATCGTTAAAGGATACCCTACCAATCTCTTCTTCAAAGGGAGGGACGTTCATTGCAAAATGATCGTGCGGGGGACCGCATTATAAGTCTGTGGTTGGCAGAAAAGCGCCCGAGTGATGTTTCTCCTCCACAACGAGTGGTCGATGTACCAAGATTTGAAAGGACGATCTCCTGGACCTTCTTGCTTCTATTTGTGCAAAAGCTTACGATCTATGTATGTAACTGTATTACTTTTTAACTCTGATTTATATTTGCAATGAAAATGAAATTCATGAGGAAACATATTGTAACTTGTACGTGTTTATCAATAAAGAAAGGAAGAAATTTATTGTAATATCTTTGTTTTATGTTACTTTTACATGTTTTAAGTGAGAATTGGAAAGTTTTTAATTTACGTGAAAATTCGATCGTTACATGTGGTATCAGAGCTACTAGGTTCTGCACTGAAACCTATGA
>VDFB02321976.1:0-138865 GCA_007258455.2 Sequoia sempervirens | reverse complement strand
ATTACATGTTCTCTTGAGACCAGGATGTATGTTATGGTGCATGTGATCTCCTAGGAGGAGATGGTTAGATCATGGATGTCATGTTTATGTTCCTGATTCATGATTGGAGCTTTGACATTGATCTTGTGTAGTTCTCTTAAGTATTGGGTACATTAATCATTCGCTTGATTACTTCATGAAAGTGTTGTGTTGCATTTGGAGTTTGGCATGGATTGGTTGGTTACAGGTCCTCATGGATACTTGGAGAAATAGCTATGGCTGGAGTTCTCTTATGGTAAGAGATATTTGTTGGAATGGATACAAGCAAGAAAAAAAAATTCAACAGAAAAGAATGAGGAGCCTACACCTTGGTTGATTCAACACACTCGGTGGTTTAACATGCCTCCAAACAGGCAGTTTGGATACAAAGGCTTGGGAAAGGTATTGGTTTGGTTGATAATGGGAAGGTATTAATTGAGAAAGTTGACACTTTAATGTTACAAATTATCTTATGAAACTAGATAAGTTCTCTTGGTTTTAATCATTTGCTTGGAAGCTTCATTGATTATGCAGGTTGCATTTGAAGTTAGCATGGATTGATTAGTTGGTGCAAGAAGGCCATTGGCCTTGAGTCTTGTACTTGATTTAAAATTATTATTCCTTGTTTAGAATAATTGCAATGTATAATGTCAAGTGGGAGAATGTTGGAAATAGGATGCCATTTAATTGCAATCCTAAACATTATTTATTTAATGTATCTCCTAAGTCCTTGGAATGTGTTCATCAACACTAGGATTAGGAAGAGATTAATATTTGATGAAATAATCATGTTAATTGACATTTGTAATTAATTCTAAATGTTAGGAGCATGTGAGGGCGTCCAAGATGAGTTCCTAAATAATAGGAGCACATGGGGTACCCACATGGTAGATGGAACCCACCTTAAAGTTCGCTTAATCATTCGGAGAGATAACACTTTTTGAATGTATGTAAGATCCTAGGGAGTTAGGGTTGATGTTTACATGCATGAAGTTCACTTCAATTCAATTCAAATTTAGTTCATGAATCAATTTCATTAGTTCATTCACCAAGCCAAAGTATGGTTCAGTTATCTTCAGTTAGTTTTAGTTGAATGATAGTTAAATTCAATTAACTTGGAATGCATGGCTAATGACTTGAGTTGCATGAAAGATAACAGGGACTACCTTCAGTTAACAGGGGATGACCATTCTTGCATGAATGGTGTTGAAAAATGTTTCAGTTAAAAAGAAATGACTTGGACCCAACTTGGGCGCCCAAGTTGTCTTCTTGGAATTAACTCCTTTGCATGTTGAGATATTTCAGAAGGCTCAATTAAGTGGGACCTCTTTTGGGCGCTTACTTTGAGGAAGAGCTTTGGAATTATCAACAGATTAAAGTTTGAGTTGTGACTTCAATTTGGGACACCCAAATGGATGAAGCACATGTTTTAGCATTGTTCTTCACGGCATAACTCTACTTGCAAGAGATAGGCGTACCTTTTAGGGATAGGGATTGAGCATTGTAATTGTAACTCATGTTGGAGTTTACAAGGTTGTTTATTTCCTATTTATCTCAAGCAAGTTGAAGAGAGTTATTATCAGTTTGATTGCAGGTTGTGAAGAAGTTTTGGTGAAGGAAAAAGAGGCATTCTCAAGCAAGAATTGGAGCTACTATAATCTACTTCAGAGATTGAATAATAGATTAATTCTTGGTGGAGTTTTTTTCCCAAAAGGGTTTCTCAACGGTATATTCTTGTGTAATCTTTCTAATATCCTATCTACTTCTTCTATCAACTTCTATCTACATTCTACAAATAGTAAAATGGATTAATCAGATAATCACCCACAAAGAATTTGTAACAAAGGAAAAGCATATTTAGATCAACAATATTAAAGTTTTACAAAGTATTAAGCTAAGAAAACACCTCAATTTTCAATAGAGCTTGCCTTCTCCAAAGGGTGGTCCTACACTGGCTTGTTGCGTCCTAGTAACGGAGCAAATCTCCACTTCCCCTGAGTTTGTCACCACTCCTGAGTCGCTCAGTGAGCCAAGCGGTGAATCTCAGGCGCAATCATCTCCATTCATTGAGGCATGACATGGAACTCCAGTAAAGTGCATGTTCAACTCTCTGGATGAGGTCCTAGCCTTATCGACGATCTTCATGAAATTGTTGACCATAGCTCCACAAGAGCCTAGTAGAGAAGACCTTACAAGGCCTTCTTCCTTAGCCCTTGTTGTGAGAGGGTTGAAAGCTCCTCCCATTAATATTCCACCATAGTAGGCTCTTCCTCCTTCCCCTTATAATGATCTAGATTGGGAAACAAATGATCTCTTAGTCGATGAGTGTTAGGGGAAGGCCTCTTCTTTAGATTACATGTGTGTGTGTTGTGATGTGTTTCCCTATGATTGTGCTATGTGTTCCTGGATGATCCTTGTCACCTTTGTTGGTGCTTGGATATAGGAGTGATTTTGTGTTGTGAACCTTCTTCTATCTGTATCATCATTCTTCCATGTTTTTGTTTGATTTTCAACAAATTGGGGATGATGCAAAGTGTTGGGGGCATTTAGGCTTCCCTTCCATGTTGACCCAATTTTTTTTTTTTAATTTGTCTTATGTGCATTCTTCTTGATCTGGTGGGGATTGATGATCTTTCACCTTGCACTACGGTTACCTATTATTTATATGAGCATGAGTAGATCTGACCTCGTGAAACCAAATCCCCCTATGTCCTTTGTTTATTTCTCTTTCACTCTTTTCTTATCTTTATCTCTTCTTTCCTTGAGTTGTCCCTCGCATGTGTCGCAACACCATTTCTATGACACTTTGATTTTCAGAAAATGCATTTGTTGCCAACAAATATTTTCTTGAGAATCTTTGTAAGCCTTTTTAGGGAATCACATTCTTGACTTGGGCCCCTAATGGAACATGTTTCCTTCATCATGGGTTCGCAAAGAAAGAACTTGAGAACTTTTCTCTAAGGTGGGAGCAACTTTGACCTTCACCTCGTGAGGGGCCATTTTCTTCCTTTTGAATTCCTTGATGAAGTGAACATCTTTTGAAAGGATTCCTTGGTGATGAATCAGTTTGAGAAAAAATGTCTCTTTTGCACTTCCAAACAATGCGTCCCTTGAGTGGGCCCCTCTTCATGTCAAGCTCCCAAGGGACCCTTTGAAATTCTTCCAATTTATCGATGATCTACATGACTATCCACTTAGTTGCCTACGTGATTGCTCTGCTTTTAGACATGCTTTATCTGTGAGTAAAACATGTCGCTTTACAGGTGCACCTATAAAGCCGCTTTCTAATTTGACTTTGCAGAATCTCCATCTTTGGGATTCCTCCATGTGAGAGATCTTGGGGGATGCCTCCTTACGGGTCTTCGGGCCTATGAGGCACTTACTTCTTTGGGTTTCTTCATGTGAGATATCTTGGGGGATGCCTCCTTGTAGGTATGTGGGCCTATAAGATGCTTACTTCTTTAGGTTTCCTCCATGTGAGAGATCTTTGGGGATTCCTTCTTGTAGGTCTGCGGGCCTATAAGGTGCTTACTTCTTTGGGTTTCCTGAGCCATGTGAGAGATCTTGGGGGATGCCTCCTTATGGGTCTACGGGTTTGCAGGCCTGTGAGGCGCTTACTTCTTTGGGTTTCCTTCATGTGAGATATCTTGGGGGATGCCTCCTTGCAGGTCTGTGGGCCTATAAGACACTTACTTCTTTGGGTTTCCTCCATGTGAGAGATCTTTGGGGATGCCTCCTTGTAGGTCTGTGGGCCTACAAGGTGCTTACTTCTTTGGGTTTCCTGAGCCATGTGAGAGATCTTGTGGGATGCCTCCTTGTAGGTCGATAGGCCTATAAGGAACTTATATCTTAGGGGTTTCCTCCTTGCAGGTCTACGGGCCTATGAGACGCTTTCATCATGTGGGATTTTCCATTGTTGATTTGAGGGCATATGGTGTTCTTTGTGCAGCTTCATAGTTTTGTGAGGCTATGGAGTCTTCTTTCTAAAACTCCTCAGGGAGAGTACCTATGAAGTCCTTTGCTTTTCCTACACTTTTGAGCTCGCCAGATCGTGGTCTACTTCCTTGATGGTTTAGGTATAAATTTTGAACCCTACTAACTCTTCAATCTACTTTACCGAAGCACTCATTAGTACTCGTGCTCACTAAAGTGGGGGAAAAATGTATAGGAGGGAATTTTCACCCTTTACACAAATTCCCCTTTCACACACCCTCATCTTAGAAAATAAAATCCAAAGGCAAAATTTCACATCACCCAACTTCCTTCCGTCCACTTGGCATCTATCCTTTGTGTCAATGAAAGAATATTTTTTGGAGACACATGGACGGTGCACAAACGTCTGTGCAATGCGCTATCGTTCCTGATGGATTCTTGCGTTTGAAGTTGGCAGAGGCATTACACTCCCGATTGGGGATGAATTGTAACGTCCTTCTTCGACCAACCAACCCCAAAAATGGCAGATTCTTCCCAACCCACCTTCAAAAACATCCATTCTCATCTCATTTCATTCTCTAAGCAACAAATTCACATTCTCTTAGCATTTTTTCCACTTCACTTCACTCTCAAGCAAAATTCCAACACTCCATTACAACAACATTTGAAGCTTCATCAACTCTACATTGCAAGTGTGAAGCAAGCCATGGAAGCGTGGGCTTGGATTCTTGCGAGACCTCCCTCCATCATAGTCGTGGTTGTGGTGACCCTGCCAAGTCCATATGTCCTCCATTGGCTAGTGAGCTTTTGGTTGGAGGTGGTAACTTTTCACTCCTCTCCTTTGTGATTTGATAGAAGTAGCATAATATTGTTTGTAGTTTTTTCGTTATCTCTTCTTTTCTTTATCACATATTTCTACTTTGTTGCTTTTTGGTTGTCCATGGAGGTGGAAACACCAAAACAGGGGTCTGACTGAGGCAGGACCCTATATAGCCCCAACAATTTTCCCTCTTGCTTGTGTGTAGGTGAACATACATGTGGGGCTAGTTGGCGAACAAGCGCTTTTGTGAGATTATCTTCATCACCCTAGCTTTCATCTATTTGTTTATTCGTCTTTTTCTGTATTTCTCATACCATATCATTTTGTTTTTCCCGTCAAAACCAACTAGCTAGGCTGTTAGTAAATTTTTAGGCGGTTTGTATTATGTTTAATATTTTCTGACCATACATACGCCAACGTGCCCCAAAATCGCACTATAGTCCTGAGACAGAGAGTTTTTTGAGACATAGTATCGACTCTAAAAACTAACTCGCCTAGCCCAAACCTAAGTTCAGGATTTGTAGAGTGATAGAAGTACATTATAGTGCTCATCATTCTCGATCCTTATCCCAGGGTATCTTTTAGAGTGAGGTAAGTTAGGGCAGCCCTCTACTCTCAGCTCTATATGACCTGGAGCCTTGATGTGGTTGGTCCCCCTCTCTTACAGTTAGAACCTATGTCTAGACTATCATGTTAGAACTTAATTTGGAGCAATATTCACTATTTCAATTTAGGGAAATTATTCAACTATTTGACATCTAACTTATACCCTATTCCAACAAACACATTCTTAGGCCTACATAATTCAAATTTATCATTTTAGCACACCCATGGTTGACATCATTTTAGATTTCAAATTTCAAATTCTTTCAAATCATAGCTAAACCCTAGGTTGACATTAATACACATTCTATTTCCAAATATCTAGGGTGAAGAATAATAAACATACCTACCAAAAATAGTGACAAAAATACACTAGACAATCAATCAAATGGTCACCCTTGAAGCTAAATACTCCACAAGTTGTAAGAATGCACTCCACAACTCAAACTTGATTAAAAAATGGTAAAATGAAAATAAAATTCATGACCAAACCTTAATATATTTTCAACCAACTTTTTCATTAATGACCCTTTGCACTAAACAAGGTGGTAGTGACTAAACATTAATTATCTTTAGATTTGCACTAGTTGTGGAATTTTCACAGAGATATGGCCATTATAGGAAATGTAATAAGTAAAAGATATAACCTTATGTGGGTTAAATCTTTCCAACAAACCATAACCTATACAAACTTGAATATATTTTTGAGTTTTTGAACAATTGAGGATGTTGCTGGAAAAGATAGCCCATCCTGATGGACACAAAAACTTGCAACTCCCTAATAAACTCAAAAATTAACCTTTAACCTTAAAGAATCAAATCCCAAATAACCAAAACCCTATTAAAAGGACCAAGACTAACCAACTCTTCCTAAGACAAGACATTGACTCAAAGATGTCTTGAAAATGGAGGAAATTATGTAGCTTAATACTTTGTAAAACTATTGTAGCTATAGATCTAATGAAGTATTATTTGTTACAATTTCTTTGTGGATGATTATCTGTTTAGATTCATTTTACCATTTGTAGAAGTAGACAGAAGATTGTAGAAGAATAAGACCAGAAGAAAGAAGTTACACAACATATACCATGGAGAAACCCTTTCGGGAAAAAACTTCACCAAGAATCAATGTATTATTTAATCTTAGAATAAGATTACAATAATTCCAATCCTTGCTTGAGATGCTTCTTTTTCCTTCAACAATTCTTCTTCACAACTTGCAATAAAATATGATAAACTCTCTTCAACTTGCTACAATAAATAGACAATAATGAGCCTTGTAAACTCCAAAGAGTTTACAATTACAAAGCACAATGTTTATCTCACAAAACCCACGCCTTTTCTTTGGAAGTAGAGTTATATCATGAAGAACAATTTCAAAACAAGTCCTTTATCCATTTGGGCGTCCCAAACTGAAGTCATAACTCAACGTTGATTTTGAAGATATCTTGTAAGCTTATACTCAAAGTTGGCACCCAAGAATGGGCCCACTTAACTCATCCTTATAAAATATCTTATCATGCAAAAGTGTTAACTCCAAGATGCCAACTTGGGCGCCCAAGGTGGGTCCAAGTCAATCTCTGTTAACTGAAACATATCTCTCCACCATTCATGCAAATATCATGCATGATTGATCATCCCCTATTAACTGTAAGTAGTCACCTGTTATCTGCCATGCAACTCAAGTCATTAGCATGCAATTCAAGTCAACTGAAGTCAACTAGCATGCAACTCAAACTAACTACATGCAACTAAAGATAATTGGACCATAACTGAATTGAACTAAATTGATATTGAACTTAACTGAACTCCATGCATGTAAACATCAATCCCTAACTTCTAGGATCTTTACATGCATTATAGAAGTGTTATCCCTTTCTCCAAATAGTTAACTTAACTCAAGGTTTCATGTGGGTGCCCCATGTGCTCCTATTTTGTAGGAGCTCTTCATGGGCTTTCCCACATGTTCCTATCATTTATAATTAATTACAAATGTCAATTAACGGGTTTATTTCATTTGAATTTAATCTCTTTCTAATCCTAGTGTTGGGGAACACTTTCCAAGGACTTAGGAGATACATGAAATATGTTTAGGATTGCAATTAAATGGCATCTTATTCCCAACATTCTCCCACTTGACATTATACATTGCAATTATTCTAAACAAGGAATCATTATTATAAATCAAGTACAATACTCAAGGCCAATGACCTTCCTACACCAACTAATCAATCCATGCCAACTTCAAATGCAACCTGCATAATCATGAAGCTCTAAACAAATGATTAAAACCAAGAGAACTTATCTACAGGAACTGGTTTCATAAGATAATCTACAACATTAATTAAAGTGTCAACTTTCTCAATTAATACCTTCCCACTCTCAACCATTTCTTGCACAAAGTGATACTGAACATCAACATGCTTAGTACGTGCATGATACATAGGATTTTTTTGCTAAACACATAGCACTCTGACTATCACATTCAAGTTTAACTTACTTGCAATTAAAACCAATACCTTTCCCAAGTCTTTGTATCCAAACTGCCTCTTTGGAGGCATGTGAAACCATCAAATGTGTTAAAGACTTTCTAACACCTTAGTCAAGCTCCATAGCTAGTTTAATAATAATAAAGTATATAATAATGTTAATAGATGATGTGAGGTAGAAATGAATGTCATTCAATTAGTGCTAGTAAAGTTTGATGTAAAATAATGAGTTACTAAGTTAGAGAAAATACTGAGTGTATTTTGATAATGTATTTCATTGTTGGTTGGCGAGAGAATGATTTTTGCTAATGTTAATAGAAGATGACTAATGTCTAATTATCTACAAGAAGATAAACAATTTTAATATTTTGTCAAAATATGTTTTTGATGATGTACAATTGTCAAGATAAAATTTTTATCTTTAAATAAATATACAATTCTAAATACATAATTCATTTTAATACCCATACTAATAAATAACAATCAAATTATAATGAATATTTTTTTTAATATCCGTATTAATAAATAATAATGAAATCCTAAAATTACCAACCTTAAAATACATAAATTTTAAATATAAAAAATACAATAATTAAATGTTAAATCGAATCACAAAAATCAATTAAAAAACAACATTAAACAATACCACTCCATATGTAGTTAAAAAAAAATAGTTGACATATTTATGATTGTTTGATAAGAAAGTGCAATCCTTGTCCAAAAGAGTTTACCAAAGATAAAAGAAATATATTTATTATTAATAATGTGATTCAGGTTAAGTAAGATGAAAGGTTGGAAAATATATTAAATCGCCCGAGGATAACTCGTCAAAAAAAATTGTGATCCTCTAATAGAGCCTACTTTTATGAATTTTAATAAAATAGTATTCGAATTTTAGCATCAGCGTTGAGATGGCCGAGTTGGTCTAAGGCGCCAGATTAAGGTTCTGGTCCGAAAGGGCGTGGGTTCAAATCCCACTCTCAACAAAGTATAATTTTGCTTTCATTTAAAAATACTGTTTATTCAAATATAATTTTTTATAATAAAATTTCGTAGTGTTGAATAAATTTCTTAAAGTTTTAATTTTTTTTCGCTTATTAATATGTTCAAATAAAAAAACTTAAATAACTGTTTATAGTTTTTTAAATATATATATTTTCAAAAGAAGTTTAATTTTATTTTTTTAAGAGTATTTAATATTTTTTTAATATTTGGTTGATGAGGGTGATTGCTATTAATATTTTTAATATATATTTTTCAATAAATATTTTTTAACTAATTTTTGAATATATATATTTTTAGAGTTTTTTAATTATTATTTTTAAATGTATTATTTTGTATAAGGATTTATATTATATATATTCAAAAATAAAAGGTGGATGGAAAAAGATCTTGAAATCTAAGTAAAGGTTAAGTTTTAAATGACAACTTCAAAGAGATGAACAAGAAACAAGGTTGTCAAGTGGCAAGAGCTAAAAGCTAAAGTACTAGAAGGTGGAGGATTTGAGTCATTTGACTTTCTCTAGACATTTAGATGGTTTGGCCCATAACAAGGATAGCTCCTAGCCAATAATCACACTTTCCTCTTCATAGGAGGTTGTGTGTCACAAACGTGAGAAATAGTTGAAAAGCTTTTATTAAATGCCTTCAAATAAAAGCTTTCGGTAAAAAAAATAACATTTAATGATAAGCTATACCTTGTTAACATGTAACTAATATTAATAATCTTTTTAATATTTTAATGGTGAAAATTGCTTACCCATACCCCTTTCCCTTATGTTTTGGACCCACATCAACAAGACTGGCATTGTGCTATAGTCTACAAGTAGCATATTCTTGCATTCAATTTGGTTCATGACTTTATGCTATCTTGTCCTCATCATTCCTCATCCTAAAGAACTTGTTCCAGTAACTAGATCTCCTCCAATCGTCATACAAGTTTTGATCTATTAGTTTTAACTCAAAAATGAAATTGAACCTTACTAACCTTTCTATACTAGTCATTGTGAGCCAACCAAATGCACATTTGTGTATAATTGTGTGCTATGTTATTGTATTTAAGAACATTCCTTATCCATTTGAAATCATGTTGCATGCCCTAGTCCATGTACACATCATTGTTAAGCATTTTACTTGCATTGTTAGTGCATCATCATCCTAGGCATACTACATAATATTTTGTTGCCTTCGATCTTGGTTCATTGTCATTAAATTAAAGGTTACTTTTATAAACATGAGGATAAGACTTAAGAATTCTCTAGATTGATTGGCTCCTTAAATGGAATTATAATTAAGTACTACTCTCCCTAATTCAAGTTAAGCCTATGTCCTTTATTATTACTTAACAACCTAAGGTTTACTATTAATCAATAGGTTAAGTCAAGGGTTTAACCAAAAGGGTAATAGAAGACTATATTGATTAGTTAATTGCAAGTGTATGTTGGGATTAAGCTGTCTCACCTTAGAGTCCTAACATTGATTTAATTGATGTAATTTAATGTATTTATTTGTATTATTTAATTGCCTATGGTGTCATGTCATTAATTGGGACCCACCGGCTGGGTGGCATCCCCGTTGGAGGTGACTGGATGTCACATCATCATCCGAAGTGGACATAGGCATCCCACTTTGGAATCTATGACATATGATCTTATTTTATGACGCGTCATAAGGCATCTTTGAATGCATGGGTGAAAGTTGGTGCCCAAGTTGGGTTATGACAGGATGTAAGAGAATCAACTATTTTTAGTTAGTTATGACAGATTCTCTTACAACTGTAAGTGTTGTCAGCTATGACAGATTCTATAACAGCTGTAAGATGTGTAAGGCATCTGTCATAAGCTATTTTAGCATATTCTAGGCGCCCAAGCTTGGAAGAAGACCATTTGCATGTTTGACACTTGGAAGGGGTGTAAGGGAATATGTTACATGTGTCCAAATGCATGTATAAGGCGTTGGAAATTGTGCCATGTGGATTTGGATGCCCCTCACCTTCTAGATGCTTCTTGAAGCTTGTATCACTCTATTTATTAAGTGCCTTGAGTTGTAGAATGCATAGGTTTTTTGTAGGTAACGAAGTGCTACCAATATCACTCTAGAACAGGTGTTCATGTTGAAGCACTTATTGAAGAAGCTTGTACTTGGTGATATCTTGTAACCATTATTTGAAGTAATATAGAAAGTACTGTGTTTTTGGAGTGTGGGGTTTTTTACCCGAAAGGCTTTTCCCCATGTATATTTGGTGTCACTGTTTTATGTTTCTTGTTATTCTACTTCCATTATTCTATGTATGTGTTTCTCTTATTGTAACAGTAAAAGGTGTTAAATGAAATTTTTGTAACTATTCCCTGATTAGATTAGTGCAGGAAGTTGTTTCCACTCACTCGACTTCCTTTCAATTGGTATCAAATACTGACCAGCTTTGGTTCCTTTGTTGGGTAGAAGGGTTTTTTGAGCTAATCTCTATTTCAGTGGGAGTTTTGCAGAAGAGTATATTTCGTAACCTTGTTGCAAGAAAGAGATGGTAGGCACATCTAGAGGATTGAGATGGAAAAGTTTAACAGTGGGAATTTTGAGTTGTGGAAGCTCAAAATGGAAGACATGCTTGTAGATTGTGACCTATAGGCTACTATTTCTAGAACCAAACTGTTAGGCATGAAACAAGAAGATTGGGATCTCATGGATAGGAAAGCCAAGGGTCTTATTAGAATCTGTTTGGCTGATTTTGTCCTCCTAAATGTCCATGAATAGAAAACTTATTCTTCTTTGTGGAAGAAGCTTGGTGATGTCTATCAAGCTAAATCCTTGGTAAACAAGCTTTTAATAGAGAAAGCTTTTGGATTCAATTGTGTTTGTTTTTAGATCGACGTTTCGGATCACACTCAGTGATCCATCATCAGGAAGAGGAAAGTGAAGAATAGGAGTGCAGATATGGCCTTAGAAGGAAGAAGAGGTGGGGGAAAGGGATGGTAGAGCAATTAAAAATTCAATAGAGATTGGTGTGAATTTTTAATTGCTCTACCATCCCTTTCCCCCACCTCTTCTTCCTTTTAAGGCCATATATGCACTCCTATTCTTCACTTTCCTCTTCTTGATGATGTATCATTGAGTGTGATTTGAAACGTCGATCTAAAAACAAACACAATTGAATCCAAAAGCTTGCTCTATTACTCTATGGACTGTGGAAAAATCATACAAACAAGCTTTTCCTGAGAAAAAAGATGTATTCTTTGAAAATGGAAGATGGAGGGTCTATTGCAAATCATATAAATGCGTTTAACATGTTAGTTGAACAACTGGGTTCCATTGGAGACAAAATAGATTAACAAGATCGTTGCATGCTCCTTTTGTGTTTGTTGTCAGACTCTTGGGATCACCTGGTAATGGCTATTGGAAGCACTACATCCACCTTTAAGATGGATGCAGTTGTTGCCTCATTATTATTTGAAGAGATGCGAAAGAAGTCTTCTGAGATGGCCAAGGAGTCCCTTGCAGTCCATCGCAAACCAAAAGAGAAGTAAAAAGAAATACAAGAAATCTAAATCAAAGTCTTCGGGGAGATAAAAGTCTCCTAGTAAGAAGTCCATGGAAAAATGTTGGAGTTGTGGTGAAGTTGGTCACATTCAGAAAGATTGCAAGAAGGAGAAGAAGAAAAACAAGTCTTTCTTCGATTCTAAATCTGAGAAATCATCCCAAGATGATGGAGAAGCATTTATTGCAGCCTTAGAAGCCCATGCATCGGATGTTGTGTGGTTGATAGATTCGGGTGCATCCTTTCACATGATTTCTATAGAGATTGGTTCTCGAAGTATGAGGAGTTTGATGGTGGAGAGGTGTAATTGGGTGATGAATCTCATCTGAAAATTGTTTGTTGTGGAAGAGTCAAAATCAGATTTCCTGATGGAAGAGTGAAGGGAATTGATGGTGCTTGCATATCCCAGGTTTGGCACGAAACCTACTTTCTGTAAGTAAATCGAATGATTCGAGAGTGCAAGTTGTTTTCTCTGGTGGAGGATGCAAGATGACAAGAGGAGCTATGGTGTTGGCTAAAGGGGTTCGTATTGGGACTCTGTTTCAGTTGGATGCATGCAGTGTACAATGCAATAGTTCTTCTAATGTACCAAAGAAGAGATCTTTGGATTCTTCATCCTCACCATCAAATTATGTAGAGAAGAAGCATGTTGCAGCTACATCCGATGGTTGTGTATTTTGGGTACCTAAGGGTGCTCATTCTATGGAAATAAAGTTTCTTGCAGAGAAGACAATGATATGGTACCAACGACTTGGTCACATTGGTGAGAAGGGTCTTAGAACCCTGAAAAATAAGAGCCTTGTTGAGGGCCTTGATGATTGTAATCTCGAGTTCAACTTTTGCGAACATTGTGTATATGGAAAAAAACATCGTTTTCTTTCTCCTCTAATTATCATAAGCCTTCCGGGGTCTTGGATTATGTACATTCAGATTTTTTTGGTCCTATAAATGTTCCTTCTTTATCAAAATCTGTATATTTTATTTCTTTCATAGATGATTACAATAGAAGGAATTTTTTTTATTTCCTCAGAAGTAAAGCTGAAGTCTTTAGTCGATTTAAGAAGGCCTTGGTAGAAAATCAGACTAGCAGGAAGATTAAGTGTTTGAGGATTGATAATGGTGGTGAGTTTTGTTCCATAGAGTTTGACAAGTTTTGTAAAGAGCACAGGATTGAGACATAAGACTACTCCCTACAATCCACAGCAAAATGGAGTTGCAAAGAGGATGAACAAAACATTGATGGAGAGGGCTAGGAGTATGTTGAGTGGTGCTAGCCTTGAACATAAATTTTAGGCTGAAGCGATAGCCACTGCATGTTATTTGATCAATAGATCTCCTACATCAGCGCTTGTTGATAAGACACTCATGGAGGTGTGGTCTGGTAAAAATCCTTCGATGAGACATCTCAAAGTGTTTCATTGTGAAGCTTATGCTCATGTTCTGATTGAGAAGAGGTCTAAGTTGGAGACCAAGGCTGTTAAGTGCATCTTTATCAGCTATGGTGCCAATGTAAAAGGGTACAAGCTTTGAGATCCAGAAGATCAGAAGGTTCTCTACAATAGAAGTGTGATCTTCAGAGAGATGAAACCTTCCTCTGTTGAGCTACAACCAAAGAAAAAGGAAAAACAAAAGGAGGTAGTGCAGATTCCACCTACTCTGAAGAAAGGAGAACCAAGTACCCCTATTGGACCTAATGATGAGGAGAGCTCAAGTAGCTCTAAAAGTTTTGAAGAACAAGGATAACCTCAACCTCAACCTTTGAGGAGGTCTATACGAGTTAGGCAACAACCGAAAAGGTTTGGATATTCATTATTGGATTCCAATTGCATATTTTCCTTGATTACTAATATTGATGAGCCTAGGACGGTTAGAGAGGCATTGGATATGAATGATTCAGATTCTTGGACACAAGCCATGTATGAGGAGATGACTTCATTAAAGAAAAATAAGACTTGGGATCTAGTACCTTTTCCTGTTCGACGTAAACCTGTTGGATATAAATGGGTGTTCAAGAAGAAGTGTGGTCTTCATGGCAGTGTTGAGAAGTATAAGGCATGGTTGGTTGCTAAGGGGTTTTCCCAGGTGGATGGAATTGATTATGGGGAGATATTCTCTCTTGTAGTGAAGCTGACATCTATCTGGCTTTTGCTGTCACTTGCAACAACATATGAATTAGAACTAGAACAGATGGATGTGAAGACAACATTCCTTCATGGCGATTTGAAGGAAGAGATATACATGTCACAACCAGAGCATTTCATTGAAAAAGGTAAATAAATTTTGGTTTGCAAACTAAAGAAGTCTCTTTATGGTTTGAAACAGTCTCCTAGAATGTGGTGTTAGAAGTTCGATACCTATGTGTTGTCATTGGGATTTTAGAGATCTAAATCTAACCATTGTGTATATTTCAAACTGATAATGGTTGCATTCTCATTATTGTCTTATACATAGATGATATGTTGTTTATTGGGAATGGTAAAAGTGTGATTTCAAATTTGAAGTTTCAGTTGTCAGCACAGTTTGAGATGAAAGACCTAGGTGCAGCTAGGTACATTCTAGGAATGGAAATCACGAGAGACAAAGATAACAAAAAGCTTCAGTTAAGCCAGAGCAAGTATGTGAACTCCGTGTTGGAGAGATTCAACATAGTAGATTACAGACAGTTAGTTGTTCCTGTGATGCAAGGAAACATCTTTCTATGAATGACTATCCAAAATCTCCTACTAAGATGGAGGACATGACTAGAGTACCATATGCAAGTGCAATTGGCAGTCTGATGTATCTGATGGTGTGTATGAGACCAGACATTTCCAAAGCAGTGGGAGTCCTTGGCCAGTTTATGGCTAATCCTGGACGACTGCATTGGGATGCGGTTGAGAGAGTGTTCAGATATTTACAGGGTACTTCCGAGTATTCCTTGTGTTTTCATGGTTATCCTACTGAACCTTAGCATTCAGTGAGCATTCAAGGATATCTGGATTTAGATTGGGCAGATGACATTGACAATAGAAGATCCACTAGTAGTTATGTGTTTACGATGTTTGGTGGTGCTATTAGTTGGATGAGTAAGCAAAAATTTATAGTCATGTTGTCAAGGACAAAGGAAAAGTATATGGAAACCACTCATGCTTGTACGGAAGCTATATGGCTTAAGATATTGTGTTCTGATATTGGTTTAGATGCAGGACAAATTGTTGTTTGCTACGATAGTCAGAGTGTGATTTGCCTAGCAAAGAATCCTACCTTCCATGCCAGAACAAAGCACATTGATGTTCAATATCATTTTGTTCGTGATATGGTAGAAGATGGAAAGGTGAACCTAGAGAAGGTTGACACTTTGATGAATGTTGCAGATGCAATGACAAAACTAGTGAGCATAGAGAAGTTTAGACGGTGTTTCGATTCCATGGGCCTTGGGGCCCCGACCAGATGATTCTATATGACTCTCGGCAGGTCTTCAACAAGTGGGAGAATCTTGGGACTAAGGTGTCTCAACCTTAGAGTCCTAACATTGATTTAATTCATGTAATTTAATGTATTTAATTGTATTATTTAATTTCCTATGGTGTCATGTCATTAATTGGGACCCACCGGCTAGGTGGCATCCCTGTTGGAGGTGACTAGATGTCACATCATCATCCGAAGTGGACATAGGCATCCCACTTTGGAATCTATGACATATGATCTTATTCTATGACACATCATAAGGCATCTTTGAATGCATGGGTGAAAGTTGGAGCCCAAGTTGGATTATGACATGATGTAAGAGAATCAACTATTTTTAGTCAGTTATGACAGATTCTCTTACAGCTGTAAGTGTTGTCAGCTATGACAGATTCTATGACAGTTGTAAGATGTGTAAGGAAACTATCATAAGCTATTTTTAGCATATTCTAAGTGTGCAATCTTGTAAGAAGACTATTTGCATGTTTGACACTTGGAAGGGGTGTAAGGGAATATTTTGCATGTGTCCAAATGCATTTCTAAGGTGTTGGAAATTGTGCCATGTGGATTTGGATGTCCCTCACCTTCTAGATGCTTCTTGAAGCTTGTATCACTCTATTTATTGAGTGCCTTGAGTTGTAGAATTCATAGTTTGTTTGCAGGTAATGAAGTGTTGCCAGTATCACTCCAGAATAGGTGTTCATGTTGAAGCACTTGTTGAAGAAGCTTGTACTTGGTGATATCTTGTAACCATTATTTGAAGTAATAGAGAAAGTACTGTGCTTTTGGAGTGTGGGGTTTTTTACCTGAAAGGGTTTTCCCCGCATATATTTGGTGTCACTGTTTTATGTTTTCTTACTATTCTACTTCCATTATTCTATGTATGTGTTTCTCTTATTGTAACAGTAAAAGGTGTTAAACAATTTTTTTGTAACACTACCCTGATTAGATTAGTGTAGGAAGTTGTTTCCACTCACCTGACTTCCTTTTAGTGTCAAAGGTGTTTCTATTATTTAATCTAATATTTTAAAAGACAAAATCAAGACTAAATTATAAAGTCAAATGAGTTCAAAATCTAATAATTTAAGACAAATGTCAATAAAAATTGAGTTTGACCAAGTTTGTAGTTTAATACATCCATCCTAATTTTACATTGCCATATAACATTATTAACCTTAAATTAGTAGACCATTAAATTACATGATGTTGTATATACCCAATTGTGTGCTTCCCAAAGAGTTTTCAGTGCTAGTGTTTCATATTATATTAAACTATTAAATTTACATAGTCAATTGTTAGATGTTTAAATGAGTTACATTTTAATGAGATAAAAACTATAACAACTTCTTGTGTAGGGACTATTTTCGAGTCAAAACTTAGTTATGATTCAAACCTTGCATAGTGCACTCTACCTTTTATGAGTGTTTTCTTGTATTGTATGACTTGATATAATATAGGTGTGAAAAGATGGATATAAAAAGTGCTAGATTATTTAATTTCAAAACACATAAATGTAAAAAAATTATAAGCATTTAAGGAATAATGAGTTGAAAAGCCCTTTGTAATGTCTTGTAAAACCTTGAAATAAAATGAATTCTTGCAATGGATCATAGAAATTTAGTTACATGAAGGTACACCTAGGAAACTTGAAAACATAAGATTGAATATAGAAAAAAATCATTCCCCTTATATGTATTATTAACTATTGATACATTTTATCACCATTGAAGTTAAAATTTCCTAAAATACCTTTTACAAGCTTAAGGTTTATAGGTGCCAAGTATTATTGAGAGATGAAAATAAGAGAAAAGAGAATTTTGTTGTTTTTTAGAATGTCAAGCTACACCCACGTATCATGAAGAAGTTTAGGGTTTTTTGTTGTTGGTATTGAAAAAGTATGGAGAAAGCTCATGGCATGGCATGAGGATAGTAGTTTCATATTTCATTGATCAACCACGCTGTAGGGTATCACCACATTTCAAGGATCTGTGGAGGCTTGTGAGAATTTCTAGGAGTTTTTTGAATGCCTTATCTACATTGTAAAACTATAAGCTCACCATCATACTTTCCCAAGTATGATTTATATGACTCAAAGCTTTATATTATGTAGAGTTTCTAGGTATAAGAGAGTGTTGAAATAGAAAGGTTGATTAAACTCTATGGATTTAAAGAGTTTTGGGAGGATTCTTTTAAGTATGTAGGACTAGTGTCATGGGTTTAACATGAAAAATATGTATATTGTCATCATCTTTAAGTATTATAGTCAATGGAGTTACTAAGTGTTCAAGACTCTTGACAAAATCTCAAATTCGCATGCCCATCACTGAGATATGAATATATTTTATACCACCAAGGAATACTCAGCAATACTCCATTGCTGACTCTCTTCCACATTTCATTTTGAAATGAAAAATATTTCTCCATATATAAGATATAAAGATTTTTTAAAAACATATTACTTTGTACTTTCCAAATTATATTTAAATTTAATTGAAATTATTTTATTATTTGTGAATATTAGTATAATTGTTCTTTATGGTTTTATGAAATCATGATATGAAAATAATTATCTTGCTAATCTTGTTTTAAAGAATGCAAATAATCAAAATAAGATCCTAATGCAGTTTTATTTACATGAATGTTTTAATTCAATTCAAAAATACAAATTCAAAGGAATCACACATTTAAATTTTTACTATTTTTAGTATTCAAACATTTATAATAATTTGATTTTTATATCATTATACTAATATAAATTAATATTATAAATATTAACTAATAAAATAATCATGGTCCTACTCCTCTTCAAAGCCCTTGGGAGAGGTTTAGATTCAAACCACCTTGAATATTTGTTTGGTTTTTGTTGAAGGTTTTGGATTCCTTTTAAAACTCGTTTCTAGTTCATTGCTCTGATCTATAGCTTTGCTTGTTGAAATATCCCCAATGGGGATTTGCCCTAAAATTCTAATTTTTATTTCTTCTCAAACCCTAATTCTGATTTCTTATTTTTATTTTCTAATTTCAAACAAAATAACACAACATACAAGTGGCCAAACATGACAAATAAACATGCCAAATGATGCTACCAATTGATATTCATATCAAACATGAAATCCACCATGAAAAACACAAGATAAGGCATCCAAAAGCAACATACATGTCCAATTTTCTATAGATGAATTCTATTGTTACAAAAATGAATATTTTGGACTGATTTTACATGGAACTCAAGGGCTCAAACATGCCAAACATATTCCCAAATTAGGGAAAAACCCTAATGCATTCTTCTCACAAAATGCCACAATGATGTTGCTCCAAATATGATCTTCAAATTTGGTTACACAATGATGCTCCAAACCTCCAATTGTCTCCAATGAAGTGCAAATAGGACTCTGTTATAATTCCTCCATAAGATGAGTTAGGTTTTCATCCAACTCATTGTATTCACAAGGGTTTTTGTCCTTGGATTCAAATCCCAACCAAAGTTGCAACCAAAGAGAAGAATCTTCAAATAAAAAAAATGATATGAATGGATGCCAAATGACTTGCACTTTACTTTCTTTTATAGCCCTCCCAAAATAACCTTAACAAGTTCAACCTCCTTTATTTTATATTTTTTTGTATTAATAATAGTTTAAACATCAAGTTACAACATCATCACAACTAATTGAAGCTGAGTACAATCATATATAAGCTTTTACATTCAGTCCAAATCATGGAATTTGGAGGTTAAGCAATAATCACATCAATACAAAAAGATATATACCAATATTCACAATGGACTATGCAAAAAGATACAACATATTACACATTAAATACAAAACTAGAAGGCTATGTAGATATCACCTAGCTATCAACTCCAAGGTTCCTACTTTCACTGCATTCATCCATGGCACCCCAATTAGCCAAGGTGTTGACTACATCAAGTTCATCACTGGATAAGACTTCTTCAATCTCTAAATTTTGGTTTGTGGATAGTCTTTGGGCCTCTCTCCTCTTGAGTGCACTTCTCTTTCCTTAGCAACTTTAAGAACTTGCTCTCAGTAATCTCCATCATAGCCACCACCTGCAAAGCAATATTGAAAAGGGTGTCTTTTGGCAGACTTAGTAAGTACCCTCCAAACCCCACTATCTTTGTCCCCATTTCTTTCCTTCCAAATGTACCACAAAATCTCAATTTTTAAAATAAACCAAAACAATTGCATATCTTTATTCAATTTCCTATTATTTCCCATGAGAATTTCCTTCCAATTAATTTTTCCATTGGTGTCCCAAATTTCCAAATCACTAAGAAATAAGTTTCATATTTTGTTAGCAAAAAAACCAATCAAAAAATATGTGTTGCATAGTCTCAAGTACCCTACACGGCTTACAAATATCAATGCCAACATTATTCAATTTAAAAGGCATTTTTTGCAACAATACAAGCCATCTTAAATAGGTTTTTTTTTGCATCAATACCTTTATGCCACACAAAACAAAACACTTTATTCCAGTCTTTGTTACCAAGGTTGGTCTTCCATACCTTGTTAAGATGGTCAATAGGGGTGTTGGATTGGAGTAACTCCTTATACATAGTTTTAGCCTTTACTCAACTGGCTTATCAACCCCGTTATCCATTTTAAGGTTTGGCATCCAACCTTTGCAGGCTTCTTTAACAACAGAATAGGTTCTATGGTTGGAGGGAGGTAAATCAAAATCAAACCTTAATTGATCCCAACTAATCAGGACTCCATCCTCGATGATATTGCTAAATGTTTTGATACCAACTTGAAACCATTTCTTACCAGAATAGCCTTGTAGTAAGGCTAAAGGTTTCCCATTATGTTCAAGGTTCCACCATATGGACCTACCAGGATGGATCAGATTATTATTGAGACCAATTAAGGGAAGACAAGTGAAGTTACCCCTCACCTCTTCCCAAGCCCTCCAAATACTCCTAAAGACTAGGGAACCAGCAGGAAATATTGGAAACTTGGTGATGAGGAGATCACTAAAAGACAGACCCTTCCAAGACTTAGCTAACTTGGGGACAACATGAGATATGATATTCCTTACAAGCACCTTCAAGGGCTCATTCCCCTCAAGTTCCTTGATGATCCACTTAGCAACCAAGGCAATACCATGTTTGTCTCAAGCCCCCAACTTGCTTTGTCCTGACAACATCACTCCCATTTAACAGAGTGCAAATTCTTGCCTTTCCAATCAGACCAAAGGAACCCCCTAATTTTATTTTGAACTTCATTAACTTGGTAAACTATTAAAAAACCACACAGAGGCAAAGTACAGTGTGTATGAGGAAAGAATATTTTGATAGACTTGTTTCCTTCCAGCAAGTGAAAGAAACTGCCTATTCCAAATGCCTAGCTTCTTCTCAATTTTTCTTTTCAACCATAGCCACATCTCTTTAGGGTTTAGAGAAACAGAAAATGGTATCCCCAGGTACCTCACTTGCTTATGAGGTACCCCTCATTGAAGGTCCAATTTGTGTAGCCAGGGGGCATCTTGCCATCCAAGCATTACAAATTTAGCCTTAGAAACCCTTCCTCCAGATGCCTGGGAGAAGATATCTAGTTTGGTCATGAGGTTGTTAAGGTTCTCTTCTTCCAGTTGCACAAAAATGGAGGTGTCAACCGCAAATTGAATATTTAGGAGCTCGTTATTATCAAGGAGTACCAAACCCCTTACTTTGGGGGAGAAATAAATGTCTCTTAGCAAATAGTGTAATGCATCAACTACAATTACAAACAATGCAGGTGCAATGGGGAAACTCTGCCTAATAGACCTCTCAAGCTGAAAGACCCAAGACTTTCAACCATTTACTTCCACTTGAGCAGTAGCATCCCTCAACAATGTGCTAATCATATTGGAGAACTCCTGAGGAAACCCAAAGGCTTCTAAAGCAATTTTGAGGAAGGGCCATTCAACTCTGTCGTAGGCCTTCTCAAAATCTAGTAGTAAAATTGCAACATCTTGTTGTGAACGCTTTGCCCAATCTAAGGCCTCCCAGCTAGTCAAGAGGTTTTCAAGTATATATCCGCATTTAATAAAGCTAGTCTATGTTGAGTTTATGAACTTGGGGAGGATGTTAGTCTTAGTGCTAACACCTTAGCCAAAATTTTATATGAAATATTCAATAATGTGATGGGCCTCCAGTTCTTAATTAAAGTCTTATCACCTTCTTGGGAAGAAGCTTGATGAGCCCTTGGTTGATGTTCATTCCTAGAGAACCTTTGGAGAGGGCTTCTATATAAACTTGGTGGAGCTCATCACACACGCATTCACTAAAGACCTTGTAGAATTCTACCGGAAGACCATCAATGCTAAGGGATTTGTCATTATTCATAGAACTGGTAGCTCTCTTGATTTCCTCTTTTGATATGCCAGCTGAGAGTTGGATGTTGTCTTCCTTGGAGATATTGGTGGGAATCAACCTCTGGATCTTGCTCCTAGCTTCAACACACTCCCTACCTTTGTCCTCTAACTTGAAGAGCTCTTGGTAGAATAAACAAAATTGATGTAAAATTTCCTCTTGGTTGGACAAGGTAACACCATTATGAAAAATCTAATCAATTTTCTCTTTCACCCCTTTCTCCTTAATGTACTTAAAAAAAGAACTTAAAGCCCTTGTCCCCACGGCTTAACCAATTGAGCTTGGCCCTGATTTTTAAGCCTTGGATCCTATTGGCTTGTAATTTCCTTAGGCCACATTTTGCTTGGTTAAGCCCTTCATAAAGTTGCTCATTCATAGGGTCTTGTTGCATTCTAGTTTCAACCTCTAGTAGAGCATCTTGGAGGTGGCATTCCTCCCTTATTGTGTCCATAGCCTTGTTTTTACCAATGGTCTGAAAGATAAGCTTCCAAGCTTTTACATTCTAGTTCCACCTCTGAATTGGGTCTGCATCTTTAAGCGACCATTTGTTGACCCCTCTCAAGGTACAAATGGCATCTAGACAATCTTTATCTTTTAAGAGGCTAGTGTTTAGAATGAAGTTGTCCTTACCCTTGGATTTGATCTTAATTCCACTATTAAGGGTGAGTCTGTCCATGATTGGGTGATGGTCAAAGAGTGTATAAGGGTAAACTAATACTTTATTTCCATCATTGAGGGGCTCAAAGCTAGAGAAATACCTATTGGCATAGAACCTATCCAATCTGCAATAAATTATGTTTCCCCCTTTTTGAGCATTACACCAAGTAAACCACACACTGTTGCTTTCCTTTTTCATACCTTCTAGTGGATTGATGATGTTCAACTTGCTTTTTAACCTAGACTAGTAGTGCCTTTAGTTACCTTTCCAGTCCATGTTTATGCCACCTCTCTTGTCTTCTTGATTCTCAATCATATTAAAGTTGCCTCCTAATATCCATGGGATATCAAGGAGGTTAGTTAGCCACTTCCACAACTCGATCCTCCCAAGATAGTCATTAGGTGCATAAATTGAGCACACACCAAATTTAGAGTCTCCCCTCTAGAATATAGCCCAAACAACCCTATTGCATGGGGAGACACTAGAATCAATTAGGTAAGGTTTCCATCTATTGGCCATCATGATGGCAACCCCCCCTCGCCCTCTCATGTTGGGATGCTAGATTTGTAGCACTGCCCCAAATGAATCTTAAGTTGGTTTCAAGAGTGAAGCCAATAGCTTTAACCTCTTGGAGCAACACAAAATCTTTATTTGGTTCCAAGTTGAGGAATCTCCTCACCACATACTTCCTGTCAGGGGACTCAAGTCCCCTGACATTCCAAGAGGTACAGTTAATTATCATTAGCACCATTAGGGGGAGGCCTCTTTGGGATTTCTGAACATTTCAAAGAATTTTATTGCATTCTCTTCACCCTCCAGCCGCTTCGGAGAGGGGATTGCCAAAACAATACTAGTTTTCTTTCTCTTTCCAATCATACACCCGAAGCTACTTTTTCTTATGGCTAATGTGCTTCCCTTTTTTCGCCCTCTTTTCTTGGGCTCGTTGGGGGGAAGAGGGGCATTCATAGCATTCTCTAACCCCCCTCTTTTCCAGTGTTCTCCTCAAGTATGGATGTGACCTCGAGGTCCCCAGGTTTGATAGCTTGAGCCTTGTCAATGAGGTCAACAGGAAAACCTCCTTTGTTTTATTTTATTTTTTATTTATTTTTCATTTCCCTCCAAACTTAGCCAACCCCAATAGAGTATTCTTATTTTATTTTATTCATTTAAAATATTATTATTATATTTAATTAAAATATGAAAACTAGTGTTCAAAAACACTTTTTCCCGCCCTCGCAAATTTTGAATTTCAAATTAAATCAAGCAATAAAAAACTTGCATCCTCCAAACCAACTTCCTTCATGGCCTCTTCATTACATCCATGTGTGGAAACTAGGTCATCATCATGCTTCTCATTATTTTGATAATGAGTAGTCTTCTACATCATGATCTTCCTCATTGGATGGTCTAGAAAGAGTATGCATAGCTATAACCTCCTTAACCACCAAGTGATCCTCCATATCTTGCAGTATTAAATCAATCTTATCCAATTCACTTTGTCCACTACATACAAAAATTTCTAAATTGTTCACATGTGTGGGAAACATCCAACTTAAGGACACCTAAACCACAATTTGATTCCTTGCCAAAATAATTTAAAGGTGATGAAGCAATGCTAGGCTCAATTAATGAAACATCACAAGATCCCATACCTTCATGCAACTGACCTAACATGGTTTGACAATCTCCATGGCAGTATCTTCTTCAATCTTCATGTGCTCTTCATTTGTAGCTTCAATAAGTGAATCTAATTTGTCCTTGTCCTCATAAGGTTGAAATGAACTCTTGAACATGTCTTCTTTAGGGGTGCATACTAACTATTTTTTGTCCTTTCCATGATCACTTGCAGGCTGCAAGTCACAAGCAAGTGATTCCTCTCTTTTTTTCTATCCTTTCTTCAAATGGTAACTTCTGGTGATTCTAATTCTAATTCAGCCTTTGTTTGCTCCAACAAAATTGATTTCTTTGGTCTTGTTCCTTGACCTCCTTAGCAGTTTTTGAATCTTCTTCTTTTTTCCTCTTTCATCTTATGTAGTCATACAGTCCTCTTTTATTTGGGTTTCTACATTCAAGGCATCTTGGATAACCATCAAAAGAAAGTAGAGATTTGATTTCTTTAGACATTCCTTGATATTGGTGGCTTCAAATGGGTGCCTTTTTTAATCCTCCTATATTTTTAACAATGGCTTTTGGATAGGATCTATGACTTCTTGGGTAAAAATTTAGGTCACCAATCCGTTTTCTTCCTCCAAGGTTCCCTTTCACTCATGTATCCATTGTAGATCTGTATTCTCAAAATCAAACCCGTTGGTTGGCAAGATTGTTGCTTTGAAACCACTGAAATATCCCCAATAGGGATCTACCCTAAAATTCTAATCTGTATTTCTTCTCAAACCCTAATTCTAATTTCTGATTTTTATTTTCTAAATTCAAACAAAATAACATAGCGAACATACAAGTGCCCAAACATGACAAATGATGCTACCAATTGATATTCATATCAAACATGAAATCCACCATTAAAAACACAAGATAATGCATCCAAATGCAACATATAGGTCTAATTTTTTGTAGATTACTTCTATTGTTACAAAGCTGAATATTCTAGATTGATTTTACAAGGAACTCAAGGGCTCAAACATGCCAAACATATGTCCAAATTTATGCTCTACAAATCAGATCTGAAACTATGATAATACATACCAAATATATGCAAAATAATCTCCAAATATATGCAAAATATCTAACCCTAGACGGGGGAATTCCTCCTTGGTAACTGCTTAGGGTTTGTCACTCCAAATAATGCAAAATCACCCTCCAAAGGTGGGCACTCAAGTTTGCTCCAAGTGGTGCACCAAATTAGAGCAAAACCCTAATACAATATGCTCACAAAATGCTACAACAATCCTGCTCCAAATCTGATCTTCAAATCTAATTATGCAATGATGCTCCAAGCCTCTAATTGTCTCTGATGAAATGCAAATAGTACTCTATTATAAGTCTTCCACAAGATGAGCTAGGTTTTCATCCAACTCACCATATTCACAAGGGTTTTCGTCCTTGGAATTAAAGCCCAACCAAAGTTGCAACCAAAGAGAAGCTTCAAATGAAAAAAATGATGAGTGGATGCCAAATGAGTTGCACTTTACTTCCTTTTATAGCCCTCCCAAAATAACCTTAACAAGGCAGACCTCCTCTGTTTTATTTTACTCTAACTATTATTTTTATTTTTAATTTATTTTTTTATTTTTTTCCCTCCAAACTTAGCCAATCCCAATAGAGTATTCTTATTTTATTTATTTATTTAATATATTATTATTATATTTAATTAAAATATGAAAACTAGTGTTCAAAAACACTTTCCCACCCTTGCAAAATTTGAATTTCAAATCAAATTGGGGACATGACACTTGTCTTGCTGAATTTGTTATCCTTTGATCTTGTTTTGTTGGTTCCAATCTTTCTTCTTATGAAACTCTTCTTGACTGCTTTGTAATTGGGTCTAGCCCCTTCTCATGTTTTTACCTTAATCAAAACTAAAAAAATAAACATAATTTCAATTGACAAGTTGATCATCTTTTTACTTATGAAAAGGATCAAAATTGTTCTCTTCTCTTCAACTGTGTGCAAGCCCACTTACAAGCATCCAAAAATACAGCCCATTTGTGTCCGCTTAAATATACTAGATACTCAAACAAGTCTCAGAACTTAAAAAAAGAATGAACAAGGATTAATGTTTGGCATGGGAATCTACAAAGGAATATTCTCTTCTCTGTTGACCTTAAAACTCTCTTCTCAAAATCAGTTAAACTTGCAACATCCTAAGCATTTTTCTGCCCTTAAATCATCCTTTAGTGCCATGGCCGATTTTCTAAAAAATAAGATTGAGATCAATAGAGGATAAATCAAATTCTTTAGATTTCAAGGGTAAATTTTGGCTCTACCCCTTCTCAATGTAAGATGTTTTCTCTACGGATCAAGATGAGACCCGAGTTTCAAGAAAGAGAATTGGACTTAGTTGCCCCTTCACTACATTTAGAACCATATTTGGGAGACTGTAAAGATGTCAATTAAAAACATGACATAATGTAGTTTACACAAGGTTAGTTAACAATATTAAAGTAAAAACTAAAATAGCAGTTGCTTAAAAGAAATATCAAAGCAAACAGTACTTACAAGGACTCTCAGTAACATCCTCTACAAAAACAATTCTACTTAACCAACAAAATGATAATTTAATCAAATTAAGATTATAATAAACGGTGGAACTGTGATTTCATTTTATTCTTCTGCAAATAGAAGATTTTTGTACTAATTTCTCGGCAATGCTGATTTGCTTTTTACATTCAATCAAAAGCAGATAGTATCTGCTAGAAGTGGCATCTATCGTATTTTTTTGTTGAAGTGACAGTACACAATTATTATTTCAAAACAAACATTGGTGGAAATAATGAGGATAATCTGATAAATATTCATTTATCATCTACATTCTTAGGAATTAACCGACTTCCCTCTAAAGAAATTACCCATAATGAGAGAGCTTCAAATTTAGCATCTATTTACAAGATCCATAAACGGTATTTTGAATATTTCTGTAAGTATATATTTTAATTATAGAAGCTTAAGTTCCTCTAAAATATTTAATTTTATCCTTTATAATGCTCTCTTCACACGTGCCATTTAAAGCTAATAAGCCAGAACAAGTAGCTAACCAAGATTGATTAGATATTTTCATGTGGATTTACATTTACAAGTAGAATGATTTGAGTATGCCTCGATTAGTGTTTGTATAGCCAAGCAGATAACGTGTGAATAGCAAGCTAGTTACATTGGAGGATAATAGGGCTAAGAAAGGCCATCAAATGCCGGTAACTTCCCAAGAAATCAATAGGAGCACTCGAGGGAGCAAGTACACTCTCCAGCTTGGATAAGTTAAAGCATATCAAGTTTTACTGCATATAATGATAAGTACCTTTTTTAAACCATTCTTTTTAGATACAAAGAACATGCATTAAAAAATCGATGTTACTAATACGTATTATCAACTGCTTTATCCTCCTGTGCTTCCATCCTACGTACACAAAATTCTCTTTCAAACAGCAAAAATTCCTGCAATAACAGAGCAGTATTACTTTCCAATCAAAGATTCAATCTCCTGTTGAAAATAAAAGTAAAAATTTATAATACACTTTCAAGACTTCAACATGTTTTTCAAGAAGGAAAACATTTGTCCATTGTATCTTCTGTAGTTTGCTTATATTTTATTATCCTTTTTCAATTACAATTTCTCATCTTGTTAACAATAATAAAGATTTAAAAAATAACGTGGTTCACATAGCATTCCCTAGATTTTGGAATCTATGGCAGAACATCTACACCAGTAACTACACTTCCACATTGTTTTTTCACTAAAGATTAAATTTCCCCATAGCTGATAGGATCTCCTACACCTCCATCTGATAAACTAAGAGAGGAGCCCATAGCATACTATTCTTTGCTCCTCCACTCTTTTAAGCAGTTTGAAGCACATTGAAAAATCAAGGGATTATCTGCTGTATCTGCATTTATTTCAGTAGTACTATGTTACACAAGGAGACACATCCCCAGCCCTCAAACCCTTGTGCCCATCCACTTAGGCGGTTCAGGGACAGCAGGTCGGCAAAGGATGTCCCCTGGCTGCCCTCTCTCCCCTCTCAACAAGCAAATTCTAGAAAGGTCTCAAAGACGAATCCCAATCTTAAGAGACAACAGGAAATGGTTAGGAGATGCCTGGCTGTCCCCGAGACAACTAGGGACGTCCCAAACATCCCTGAACCATCCCAGGGACGGCCAGGCATCCCCTACATCAAAGCAATTTCTAATAATATTTTTTTAAAAATTGTTCATAGCATTAAAAAAAAAGATTGTTAAATATATGATGACAGCAGCGTAACAGCAACTAAATTAATCATGACAGCAGTGATAGCAACAACCAAAAGAACATAATGGAGCTCTCTTCAGGTGGTGGTGGTGGCAGTGAGGTTTTTTCCAAATTTGGCGAAGGTGGGAAGTCTTGGTGCAACAATTGGCATTAATGGCAGACAGTTTGCTGATTGTAGGGTGATGTCAGATGGTTCTTTGGCTGATGGTAAGCGGTGTGGGTCCCCATTTTCGGAGAATGTATGCCTGGGTGAGAAAGGGGCCCCCAAGGTTCCTTATCCTTCGCATTTTTCCTCGACCTCGTCTAAGCTGGAGATTCCCATTGCTGAAAAGTCTAGATGTGGTCAGTTTGGTGCTAATACGGTCGCAGGTCTCAAATCTTCTTGTTTTGTGCCTATCGGTGAGAAGACTGGGTATGGCCTGTCCTTGGAAGCTGCTCTCGAGTGGTCAAACCTCTTTGGCATGAATCCCAAAGGTAAAAGTTCTTCTCCCCCTGTGGCTTTTCTTTCTAATGCGTTGACTGGTGAGTTTTCCATCGCTGTCCCTGATTGTATTGTTGAGAAGCGTGTCTCAAACATGGATATGACGTTGCTGGGTAAATTTTTGGGATCTCGTCCTCATATTGAACTGGTCCATAAGTTCTCCCTAAACCGTTGGCGTCCTAAGGGTCAGGTGGATGTTGCAGCTATGGCGAAAGGATTCTTCTCCTTCTCTTTTAACTGTGAAGATGATCTTATTTTGGCCTTAATTGGTGGTCCTTGGTTTATTGGCAAGTCTTCTTTGATGCTGAAAAGGTGGGACCCTGGGTTTACTCCAAGCTCTTGTTCCTTTTCGGCAGCCCCTGTTTAGGTGAGGTTTCCAGGCCTCCCACTTGAATTCTAGGACGAAGAAGTTTTTAAAGGGATAGCTAGCACCTTTGGCAATTTATTGTCTATTGATCAAATGACCGCTTCTAAAAAGCGCCTAGTGTATGCTCGTTTTTGTTTGAATGTTGAACAGTCAGTGAATCTTCCTTCAGTTGTGAGGATTAACTCTAAACTTGATGTTTGGGAGCAAATGGTGGAATTTGAATCCATTCCATTTGCCTGTTTTCACTGCAAAAAAGCTGGACATTGGGCCAAAAAAATGTCCATTGAAGATTCAAAAGCCCTTGGTTAAGCAATGGAGGGAAAAGGAGCGGGGTCAAGTTTCCAAGGGTGCTTCCAAGGTTCCAATAGAAAATGTTGAGTATGATATTAAAGAAAATGTGTCTATGGATATCTCCTTGGAAAAGTAGTGTGGTTCCTTCGAGTCAAGTTGATAATGAGCACAGCGTGGCTCCTGAGCCTGCTGAAGTTCCAAATATCTCAAATGATTTGGTTCTCCCAATCCCTAAGGGAGTTGAGGAATTGAGGCATGGTTTGGTGGTGGCTGATGTGCCCTCTCCTTCTAGGGAGTTGGAAATCTTGAACCCAGATGTGAAGGCAAGGTTTCTTCACCTTTAGTGTCCCATTAGGGGTTTGAGGTCGCCCCCTACATCTAATGATTCTATTTCAATGATTGAAGGATCGGAAGGTTGTGTGATTTGCAAACCTTCTCAAGCGGATGGTGGTGACATTGTTGATCCTCCTTTCATTATGGTGAAAGGTAGAAATAGAAAGAAACACTGAGATGGTGGTGACATTGTTGATCCTCCTTTCATTACAGTGAAAGGTAAAAATAGAAAGAAACATTCCCCCCCCTCCCCCGGGAATGTCTACAAGAAATAGACAAAAGATCTGACTATGGTTCTGAGCTGAGAGGTAAGGATCAACCTCCATCCAAGGTTACTCGGGATAAGGAGAGTAGAATGGATATAGCTGATGGTACTCAGAGGACTTTACCAAAGATGTGCTCTAAGAGCACCCCTCTTAAGTTCTCATGAAGATTTATCTCTTGGAACTTGAGAGGGTTAAATCACCCTCACAAACATGATCTCCCTTCTAATCTAATAAGGGATCATAGACCTGATATTATTTTGATTCAGGAAACTATAATGGGGATGGATAAGTTGAGTAAAATCAAGAACAGGATCTTTAAAGATTGTGGGATGCATTGCTCTGAGGCTGCTGGGGCGTCTGGTGGTATTGTCACTTTTTGGAATCCAAAGTTGATTTAGGGATTGGCTCTTTTTGAAGATTGTAATCATGTGGCTACTTCATTAATGTTTGAGATAAGTTCTCCTGGGCCCTTTCTAATATTTATGCTCCTAATAGTAAGAGTGCTAGGACGAAATTTTGGGAAAATCTAAGCTCTTTTAAATCTCAACACCCTATCAATAATTGGTTGGTTATGGGGGATTTCAATACCCCCTTACATGATTCTGAGAAAAAGGGGGGGTCCCAAATTGTGGATGATAGCAAGTTTGATCTTATGAACCTAATCAATGATAATGCCCTATTAGATTTGCATCTTCAAGGTGCCTCTTATACTTAGACAAACCAAAGAGTTGGTGAGGCCCTGATTCAAGTTAAGCTTGATTGAGCTCTTCTCTCGTCTGACAAGTTTCTTTCTTATTCCTGTGCTCTCTCGACCTTGACCAGGTTGGGGTCTGATCACTTTCCTCTCTCCCTTTCAATGGACGTGTTGGGGAGAAGGAAACATTTTCCTTTCAAATTTGAGAAAATGTGGACCTGTCATCCTGAGCTTAAGGATAAGATTCAATTGTGGTGGAATATTCAAGTTGATGGTTTTGCGATGAACAGGGTTGCTAAGAAGTTAGCTAATGTCAAATGTAATGTTCGAAAGTGGAATAGGTCGTCTTTTTGTCAGATTTTTTATGATAAAGCTACTATTAAGGAGGGGCTTCTTACTATTCAACAATCTATTGAATTGTCCAACTACGATCCTGATGTTATTCAACGTGAGAATGTTCTTTTGTATAGGTTGAATAACATTGTGGCCAAGGAGGACGAATTCTGGAAACAAAGGTCAAGAATCATGTGGTTGAAAAGTGGGGATAGAAATACCAGATTTTTCCATCTTTCTACGTTGAAGCACAAATCCTCCAACCATATTAATTCTATCAGGTTCAACAATTAGGTGTTGGATAATGATGAGGATATTATGTAGGTTGCAACTTCCTTTTCTCTGATTTATTGTATGTGGATGATGTTTTGGACCCTGCTTGTCAACATGATCTTTGAATGGAAATTCCCCACATCATCTCTGATGACCTCAATAGGCAATTGGTTCATATTCATTTGGATGACGAGATTAAGAGTGCGGTTTTCTCGTTTGAAGGAAATAAGGCACCTAGACCTGATGGCTTCCCTATGTTCTTCTAGTCCTTTTGGGTTATTGTGGCTAAGGATGTCACAGATGCTACAAAAGAGTTCTTTGGCAATAGTAATCTTTTGAAAGAATTAAACTCCTCTTTTACCGTTCTAGTTCCAAAAAAGTCGGGGGCTTCCTCCTTTGGTGAGTTTCATCCTATAAGCCTATGCAATTCCATCTATAAGATTTGTTCTAAAGTGTTGGCAGTGAGATTACAAAAGGTTCTTCCTCAAATTATTTCGGTTCAGCAAAATGGTTTTATGCCTAGCAAGCAAACCCTTGATTCGACTCTTACTGTCCATGAGAATATCCATTCCTTGACGGTTAATAAACAGGCAGATTTTCTTTTGAAGTTGGACCTTCTCAAAGCCTATGATAGAGTTGACTGGGGGTTCCTCCTTAACATTATGAAAGCTTTTGGCTTCGGGGAGAAGTTGGTGTTGTTGCTTAGGCAATTAATTTCTACTCTGAAATTCTCTATTTTAGTCAATGGCTCCCCCTCTCCTTTCTTTTGCCCCTCGAGGGGTTTGAGACAAGGAGACCCCATCTCTCCCTTTCTCTTTATCATTATGGTTGAATCTCTTGGGAGATTAATTCAAAGGCTATTAATGTTGGTCTGTTATCAAGTCTTTCTCCTTCCTCTAGTAATCATATCTGCTCCAATCAGCAGTTTGTGGACAACACCCTCATTCTTGGTGAGTCTTCCATCAAAGAGGCTATCAGACTTATTTTGTAGAAATATGAAGTGGCTTCTAGGAAAAAGATCAGTTTTCCCAAGAGTACTGTGTTTTTTCTCAATACTCCTAAGCATAGGCAGCATAGAATTGTGCAAATTTTGCAATGTCAGACTAGGGAATTGTCGTCGTCTTATTTGGGCCTTCCATTGTGTTCTAATTCTATTCCTGATTCTTTCTGGCATGGTTTGGTGGACAAGTTTAATTCTAAGTTGGCTGGTTGGAAAGGTGCTTTGTTGAGCCAAGCTGGGAAAGTTCAATTGATTAAGTCTACTTTCCAAAACCTTCTGGTTTGTGCCTTGAGTCTCTTTCAGATGTCTCAAAAGTTTGTTGAGAGGATTGAAAAGTACTCAGACAAACTTCCTTTGGTCTAGGGTTGAAGAGAAGAAAAGGTTGCATTTGGTGTCTTGGGATGATGTTTGCAGGCCTAAGAAGGTTGGTGGCTTGGGTATTCGTAAAATGAAAGAATTCAATCTTGCTTTACTTGCTAAGCAACTTTGGAACCTTATCTCTGGCAATAGTGAATGGGCCCACATTCTCTCTAGGGGCTGGATCGCATCAAGGATCTTCTTGCTTGTGGTTTTCCCCCCCTTTTGGTTCTGCCCTTTGGAATTTTATGGTTAAATCCAGAAGTATTATCTCTAACAGGTTGTGATGGCAATTGGGGAATGGAAAGAGGATCCTTTTTTGGGAGGATTGGTGGATTGGTAATTGCCCCCTCAAAGATGAGACATGGGTTATTCCTTTAATGGACCTTTGTATTCGTCATTTTGGCAGATTTGTACATTGTTGATGGCTCTTGGAAAAGGCTTCATGTGATTAACCCTGGTCTTGAGGTTCTCTTTAAAGCCTTATCTTCTGTTTATATTCCTTCCTTTTCCCTGGCGGATAAGGTGGTGTGGCAGTTTTCTTCAAATGGAAAATTTTCTGTTTCGTCAACTTTCGCTCTCCAGTGTGCTTTTATTGGTCCTATTCCATTTTGGGCTTCTCTTTGGTTCCCGTAGCTGATTCCTAAAGTGAATTTGTTGTTTTGGTTATTTTGCCGAAACAAAGTTCTTACTATTGATAATCTTGTGAAAAGGGGTTTTATGATGCCTAACAGATGTTTTCTTTGTGAAGAGGCTACGAAGGATGTGTACCATCTTTTGGTTGCTTGCAGGTTTGTGGGGGATGTTTGGGCCCATGTGCTCTCTCTGGAACTTGAGATGGGTCTTCCTGTCTTCTATTGGGGATTTGTGGTCTCAATGGTTACGCTCGTCCTCTAATACTGCTCTGGACTCCCTCTGGTGTCTTACTCTTCCTCATTTGGGGTGGGGAATTTGAATGGAAAGAAATAACAGAATTTTTAGGGATGTTGCCCTTCCCCCTATCAGGCTTGCTTACAAGATGTGTGCTACCATCAAAGAGAACCTTTTTTTCTGAGGTGCCCTTTATATTGGGCCCAATGTTGTTGTTGCTCCGTGTGATGCTCTTGTCTCCCTAAATTGGAACCTCCCTTGTGATATTTCTCTTCCATTGAAGAAAGGCAAGGTTTCCAGGAATGATGTTGTTTGGAAAGCTCCTCCTATTGATTGGGTGAAAGTCAATTTTGATGGAGCTGCGAAAGATAATCCGGGACCTGCTAGTTGTAGGGGAGTGTTGTGTGACTCTAATGGTAGGTTTGTTTCCACGGTGGCGCTTTCTTTGGGAACCTAGACAAACCACTTTGCGGAAGCCTCAGCTACCTACTATGGACTAAAGATGGCTCAATCTAAAGGATTCAACAAGGTTTGGATAGAGGGTGATTCCTTAAAAGTTCTAAATAACCTTAAAAAGTCTACCCCTCCTTGGTCTATAGAACCTATTATTCTTGATGCTTTGGCAATTTTGAATACCTTTGATCAAAGTTTCATATCCCATATTTATAGGGAGGGAAATTGCCTTGCGGATAAATTTGCTAATTATGGGGTTCATGAGTATAAAGTTTGGGAAGGGAATGACCCCCTCCCCATCAATGTTAAATCTATTGTCAATCATGATATTCAAGCCGTTTGAGGAGTGGGTTCCTTTCATGATTTTTTTAAATCGCATGTTGATTCTCATGTGGTATTTCAAATCCAAGTGTGTTTTCTTAAGTGGCTTCTCCTTGCATTTTAATGATGTGGAAGAGATTCGTAAAGATCTGCATTAAAGAATAATTATTGCCTCTTGTCACTTTGGTTCTCCCACACGGATTATGGGTGTTTGTAAAGCCTTCTCTTTCTCGCGGCTTCTTCTTCTCTGTATCCTCTACAAATACTTGAAGTTGCTAAGGTTTGGCTCTACAGTTGTCATGGGAGGCGAGAGGAATCGTGTTGAGCTGATTTCTTGTCTCTTCCAAGAGAAACAAGAGGGTTTGGGGGCTACTGCAGGCTGGGGGTGTTACTCCCTTTATTGAAAGACTTCATGGATTCGACCCTAAGGCGTCGCAGGCTTTCGTTAAGGGATGGCAAAGCAAAGTCCTGAGGGATTTCAAGATGGAATTCAATATTACTGAAGAATTCATTGCTAATATCACGGGTTTGGCTACTGAGGGAAGGAAAGTTTATAGGGAGAAGAAAGAGTCTAGTGCTGCAATGGCTGTTTTCTTTAAGGATGATGAAAGGAGTCAGTTGGAGAAGGCGAAATGTGGAGGCTTCGTTCGTAGCTCTATCAAGGCCCTCTGAGGTGATGTGGCTGTTGAAATCATGAGGTATATTGCTCTTGACAACCGCTTCTCTGTTCTTGTTGGCTACCATTTTGTTATGTTAAATCACTTTAGGCATAAAAAAGGGGTTTCTTTTGTAAATTTTAATGAACAGATTAATGCACAGAAAATTAATTCAAAATCAGACACAATAACACAGCAGATACCCTAGGAAAACCCTCCTCTTGAGGGAGAAAAACCCAGCAACAAAGATCTCTCTTATATATATAAATAGAGGCAACAATCCTCTTTACAATGAGGCCAATAACAAGGCCAACCTTCAACACCTACACAAGATGCAATGGCAGATGATAATATGCACCTTCCAATATCTAACTCTGCCCTTGAAACAATTCGCAATCTGCGCTTAATGCAATTCGCACTTTACTGAATTGAACTAACTTGAATGAATACAAATGAGGAAGTGATCTCTTATTTATACATCTTGAAGAGACGCCTTCCTTTATTTAATACAAGTCGGCCAGAATAAGATATAACCAATAAAAGATAAATCGCGCCAAGAGAAGGAGGTCGGCCCTTAATACAAAAGACGTGCCTTTACATTTAATGATTATTTGCTTTAACAAATCGAAGTGACACTTCATAATTACGCCTCTTGAGATCTTATAAATTAAATAGCTTATAGCTATCATTTAATTTATTCGCCGAGGGAGATAGCTGGAGTATTAGATCGATGCTGTATGATATCATTAACACTCCCTCTCAGCTAGAGAGAATACATCCAGCTGCTCAAAAACAAATCACCTCAACATGATGTCCATCACATTGGCTACAACCAGATGTGAAAAGAAGAATATCACCTCATCGTGATATTAGATATCGCCTCAACACGATATCAACCATAATGGCTACAACCATACTATGGTAAGTACAAGTGTTCATCACTTGCGTGATGTTTGTCACCTCAACGTGACTTTCACCATGACTCTCTCAGAGGGTGAAACACAAGTACAACATATTTCATGGAGTCACACACATGACATCCACCATGACTCAGCTCAGAGGGTGGAAACAAGGGCTTTCACCTCAAATTCCTCGTCTAAGAGGAAAATGCATTAACAAGGGCTTGCACTCAAATTCCTCCGTCTCGAGAGGAAAATGCATTAACAAGGGCTTGCACCTCAAATTCCTCGTCTCGAGGAAAATGCATTAACAAGGCTCACGATCTTGAGACTCTTACTCGATCAAGGCTGGATTCTCCACCATACCAAGCTTGTCTCCGGTACACAAACTTTATCTAGCGAGAGGCTTGGTGAGAATATTGTTAGATGCTCATCGTCGATGTACCTCAACTGTGACCTTCCTCGAGTACCATATCTCGATGTAGTGGTACTTGATCTCGACATGCTTGGTTACGTCATGAAACACAGGATTGATTGAGCTTCACACAACTCGATTATCACAATGAATGATAGTAGGCTCCATTGATTGTCCAAACAATCCTGCAAGGAGCTTACGAAGCCACACTGCTTCCCGAGTTGCCAAACAAGCTGCAATATACTCTGCCTCTGTGTACTTAGTGCTACAGATGACTGCTTCCTGCTACACCAGGAAATCATAGCTGAACCCAAACTGAAGCAACAACCAGAGGTGCTCTTCCGATCTGTGACACAACCTGCCCAATCAAAATCAATAAAACCATGTAACTCCAAATCTGCATCTGAAGAATACCTCAACCCATATCCAACAGTGCCACGCAAGTATCTCAGGATATGTTTAGCTGCAACAAGATGTCTTTGTCTCGGATCACACATAAACTGGCTAAGTGCACTCACTGCATAACAAATGTCAGGTCTAGTGTTAACTAGATACATCAAAGATCAATAAGCTGCTGTACAATGTAGGATCACCAAGTCACGAATTAGCTGCAGCCTCCTTCAACTTATGTAGGTTGGTCTCCATAGGTGTAGACATGGATTTTGCAATCCATCATGCCAAATCTCTTAAGTATATCAATGGTGTACTTCCTTGACTTAGAATCATCTCATCGGTTTCGCAGACTTCTAAGCAAAGTAATGCATAACCCAAAGGTCCTTCATCTCAAATTAGTCAACTCCTTCTTACACTCAAGAATCGGTGATCTTCTCCGATGGAATCAAATCATCAACATATAAAACCAAAAGTAATGCTTCACCATTGATTACCTTGAAGTAGAGATTTGAATCAGCATCATTCTTCAAGAAGCCCAAACTTGACAGTGCCGATCAATCTTTCGTACCATGCACGAGGAGCCCTTAAGACCATACAAGGCCTTCTTCAGCTTGCAAACATGTGACTCCTTCCCATGAACCTCAAATCCATCAGGTTGCTCTATATAAACCTCTTCCTCAATTACTCCATTGAGAAAAGTTGTCTTTACATCCATCTGGTGAATATTCCATCCTCTAGATGCAGCAATAGCAATGATGGTTCTGACAGAAGTATAGCGAGCAACAGGAGCAAATGTTTCCTTGTAATCAACTCCCTCTTTCTGAGAAAACCCGCGAGCTACAAATCTTGCCTTGTACTTCTCAATGCTTCCATCTGCAGCATGTTTAATCTTGAATAGCCATTTAGAAGATACCACAGACTTGCCCTCGGGTCTAGGAACAATATCCCAAACATCATTTTTAAGAATTGACTGATACTCCTCCGTCATAGCATCTCTCCAAACTTGATGACTAGATGCTTCCTCAACACAGGTAGGCTCGGATTCTATAATCTAACTCATCAAGGCAACATAACTGGAGAACTTATGTGGCCTTTTGCTTTCTCTGAATGTGCCTCTAGGAGCTGCAAAACTTTCAGCTTCTTGCATAGTACGTTTGGCCCATAGAGGTCTCTTTCTCCCAATAACAATGTCAGTAGGCCCATCAGTAGGTTCCAAGGGTTCAACAGGATCAATATCTTCTTTTGGTTCTGAAGTCTCCCTCTGAATCTCAGGAGTATGATCAACTTCCATATCCTGAGGAGACTCTTCATTATCAATCTCCATATGAATCCCCCTGGATCTCCTGAATGCAACATCTTCCTCGAATGTGACATCCCTACTGATCTCGATCATCTTCTGACCTGGAATGTAAATTCTATAGGCTTTTGATGTCTCACTGTAGCCTACAAATATTCCCTTCTTGCCAGAAGGCTCCAACTTGGTTCTCTTTTCCTCGGGAACATGAATATAAACAGGACATCCAAATATCCTCAAATGACTGACTTCAGGCTTCTTCCCTGTAAAGGCTTCTTCTGGAGTCATATTCTCCAAGATCTTATGAGGACTTCGTTGCGAACATATACGCTGTCCTGGAAGCTTATGCCCCATAGAATGTTTAAATCTTGATCATGGATCATGGCCTTTCTGCTTCCACGATCGTCCTGTTTCTTTCTTTTAAGCAACACCATTTTGTTGAGGATTATAGGGAACACAGAACTCCCTCTTAATCCCTGCATCAATACAAAAATTCTCGAAAACTACCAGAGGTGTATTCTCCACCATTGTCGATCGAGGACCTTAATTCTTTTACTAGAAAGATTTTCTACCAAGGCTTTAAACTCTTTAAACCTATCCAACACTTCCTCAGACTCTTTAGATTTCAAAAAATAAATCCAAGTCTTCCTAGAGTGATCATCAATGAAAAGAACATAATACAAGAAACCACTCGAAGAAGGAATAGACATAGGTCCACATAAATCAGAATGAATAAGGTCTAAAATACACTTAGATCTATTTTCTCTACTATGAAAAGGGGCTTTTATATTCTTACCCAATGCGCAGCCCTTGCAAGTACCTTTGTGCTCCTGGTTGAACTTAGGAAGGCCTGTCACCATCTTCTCCATGATAGGCAAGGCTCGGAAGTGTAGGTGAGCCAATCTCCGATGCCAAAGATCGCAAAGACTTGAAGAGTCATGAACCAAGGCTTGTAAAGAACGTGTGCAGACCTTGTAAAGGTTTTCATATCTAACTCCAATTACTTGAGCATCCTTGAAGCTAGAGTTCTCCATCCATACTAGAACTTTTCCTTTGGAGAAGGCAACTTGATATCCTTTATCTTCCAAAGCTGAAATAGAAATAAGATTGCGCTTGATTCCAGGAACATAAAGAACATTACCCAACTGAAGTGAGATGCCGGAATCCAAATGAAGTGTAGAGGTCCCAATTCCTTTCACGGAGTAGCTAGCATCATCTCCAATGATGACTTGTTCAGAAGACTCCTTTTCCACCAAACTTGACAAGTGCTCCTTAAAGCCGGTGATGTGTCGTGAAGCACCACTATGATTATCCAAGTGTTGGTGTCGGAAGGTACACTGCTTGATAATGCCAAATAGAACAAATACTCACTTGAATCCTTTTGTGGAGAAGCATCATCAACATCCACAACGGTAACTTGTTGCTTAGGTCTAGTTGGACAATACTTGGCGAAGTGCCCAAACTTATCGCACCTAAAGCATTGAATCTTGGACATATCCCTCTTCTTCTTGAATGGAGGTGCATCATCATTTCCCTTGTCTCGATTCCTCTTGAAAAATCCTTTCCTTCCATCTTTTCCTTTGATGCATGGGAGGCGAGAACATGAATGTCTTCATTTTTTCAACTTTGACCAACGCCTCTTGCCATCAACCTTGATTCTTCTTGAATGCAATCAGATCTTAGGCGATCAAACTTAGGCAATTTCGATCTTGCACTGATTCCCTGAATGTAAGATTCCCAAGACAAAGGTAGACCATTGAGAGCAAGCATAGTCAGGTCTTTGTCATCAACCATATGCCCTATTGTTGAGAGCTGATCTCTCAAATCTGCAATCCTCATAAAGTATGCAATCACTGATTCACCTTTTGCCATCTTCACATGAAGAAGTTGTTGCTTCAGTGCAAGCGCTCGGCTGGTATTGTTGATTTCGTACATCTCTTCTAATGTTTTGAACATGTCTCTCGCTGTCTTCAACTTAGAGACGATAGGCACAATATGATCCTTGACGGAATCAACCAATATCTTCATTGCTTTAATATCTTTCTTCACCCATTGTAACTTCGCTTCTTCCTCCTCAGGTTCAGGAACGCTGGACTCTACGAACTCACCCAAGTCATTTTCACGCAAGGTAAGCATGATCCTAAACCTCCATGATGTGAAGTTGGATGCACCCTCGAGTCTATCATCGATCTTCAAACCATTCACCATCTTGACTAAGTGAACAAATAGGGTATGCTGATTAGCAAAAATCTGATCACGAACTTCTCAAACCCGCTCTGATACCATGTAAATTTTAATGAACAGATTAATGCACAGAAAATTAATTCAAAATCAGACACAATAACACAGCAGATACCCTAGGAAAACCCTCCTCTTGAGGGAGAAAAAACCAGCAACAAAGATCTCTCTTATATATATAAATAGAGGCAACAATCCTCTTTACAATGAGGCCAATAACAAGGCCAACCTTCAGCACCTACACAAGATGCAATGGCAGATGATAATATGCACCTTCCAATATCTAACTCTGCCCTTGAAACAATTCGCAATCTGCTCTTCATGCAATTTGCACTTTACTGAATTGAACTAACTTGAATGAATACAAATGAGGAAGAGATCTCTTATTTATACATCTTGAAGAGACGCCTTCCTTTATTTAATACAAGTCGGCTAGAATAAGATATAACCAATAAAAGATAAATCGCGCCAAGAGAAGGAGGTCGGCCCTTAATACAAAAGACGTGCCTTTACATTTAATGATTATTTGCTTTAACAAATCGAAGTGACACTTCATAATTACGCCTCTTGAGATCTTATAAATTAAATAGCTTATAGCTATCATTTAATTTATTCGCCGAGGGAGATAGCTGGAGTATTAGATCGATGCTGTATGATATCATTAACATCTTTCCCCTTTTATTTGCTTGCCTCCCTTGAAAATGGTATAAAAGACCATAAAAGGAACCCTAAGAACCCTATCCTTTGTCAGGGATTAATTCTACTAATCATGGAATATGCCAAGTCCTACTCAAGCCCTGATAAGCCCAAGAAGATTTCTTGAGGTTGCCATAAGAAGTCAGATTCTGAGTATGATACTCGGTCCGAAACGGGGTCTAGCTCTAAGGAGATTGTTGCTAGGTCGGAAGCCTCTATGGAGGTTCTTTCGGAACCTCCTGAGTCTTTTGAGGGTAAGGATAAAAAGAAGGCTAAAACTTCTAAGCCCTCTAAGTCTAAAGATTATATCACTGGTAGTGAGGAGGTGGAGGGTTCTGAAGATTTCACTGACACCTAGAAGGTTAAATTAGGAAAGCTCCTGGCCCCTATTGTTAAGAAACTAAAATTGAAGGGTAATGATCTCTCCTCTGGTAAGAAGAAGGTGGAAGAGAATGCTGATGTGAATGAGGAAGTGGAGTCCCCTACGTCGAGTAGGAAAAGGAAGATGCGCTTGAAGGGAGGGAGTACTAAAAAGAAGGTTAAGGGAAAAGTTTGCTCGACCCAAGAGGAAACTGTTAGTGCTGATCCTGATGAAACTCCCAATTTTGAGACACAGCAGGTTGATGCTAGTCATGAGAACGAAAAGGTGCAGGAGCAAGGTGTTAATGTGGTTGCTGAGATTAAGAGGTTTGTGCGCAAAATCAAAGTTTCTGATGATGGTAACCAAGGGAAGGATGTGTTGCAAAATGAGAAGGATAACAGGGAAACTCTTGAGGATCTGGTAGATGCCAAGGATAATTTTAATTGTAACAGGGAGGATCTGCCCAATGTTTTAGGAATGGCTAGACATGGTTCCTTAATTTTTTTCAAACTTTTTAAGTGGGCGTTTAATGAACTGAACCTAACTAATGTTAAGGTTCGCTCTCTGGTCAACAATGTTGGGGTTTCCCTTATTCCCAAGAAGTCTTCCGTCCAGGATCAAATGAACTAGTTGGTTGAAGCTCTAAAGATTGTGACTAATGAAATGTTGAAGTTGAAAAGAGACTTTGAATTCAGAATATCGGTCTTGGAAGACAAAATGGATAGAGCTTACTAAAACCCGGAAAAGGTGATCAATATTAATAAAACTGCTACCTATAATGAAGTTGAGGGGCTTCAATTTCTTAATGAGAAAGCTAGGCAGTGGACTGGAGATTCGTCTAGTGTGAAAGAAGCTGCTAGTGGCATGGTGGATCTCCCTAGTGCTCTGAAAGATGGGATTAGTGAGAAGGGTCCACACACTTGGACTTGCGATAAAACCAAGAAGAATATGGGGGTCCCTACAAAGGAGGTAGCAGAGGTCATGGATATGCATCAAAAGATTATTGATAGTGATTTGGAAGCTACTAATATTTTGAAAAATATGTAATTGGCTGTTAGTTCTGTCCTTTTTCTTGGCTGGTATTTTGCTTATGTTTGGCTGCTCTGTCTGATTTTAATTATCTTTTTAAGCAGCGGTCTCTTTTGTAAAGGGTTTCGGGGTCCCTTCAAAACCTGCTTTACCTATAATCAAAAACAATTGTAGTATAACAACAATAAATATATCATGATTCAGATTCATGGTTAATGATATATAACAGTTAATTTGGATTTCTGATTTTGTTATTCAAAAAAGTCTCAAACTTCAAAAATATTGTTATGGTATTAAAGTCAGTTATTATTGTCAGTTGCAAAAGAGATTAAAGGTGCATTGGCCATAGTCTAGTACAATGTGGTATTGTGTGAGAAGTGCAAATAAACAATTTCCTTTTGGAATATGGTTGGCATGCATGCTTCTGCAAACATCATCCAACACCATTTTAACAATAGCATGTTATATTGTTGCTATTCTACTGCTGCTCATTAACTTGCAGCAATTGAAAATCTCTCTCTCTCTCTCTCTCTCTCTATATATATATATATATATATATATATATTTCATATGTATTGTCATTGCCCTACCATCCCTGGAAAATGGCCCTTGGACTGCCATCCCTAAACATATCCCCTGCCATCTAGCTGTCCCCATTTTGGAAATGCCATGGAACATAGGTAGTATATGAAAAAATGGTGATACAATCCTCCCTGCAAAATTATCTAACAGCTGCTACCAGCCTTCAAAATCAGATTTGACCTATATACCTATGGACACATTCTCTATGTTTTCAGAGCCTGCCCTTTACCAAAAATGTTTTGGGGACACAGGAACAGGTCAAAAATGTCTCCGAACCATCCCCATCTGCTGAAAATTCTAGAAACGTCCCTAGGATAGTGATATTTTGTTAGAAAATTGTTGGAAATATTGTCAATGATGTCAAAGGTACAAAGACAAAGTTTGCTATCATTAATGTCAAAGGAAGAATGAGGAGATTGTTAGATATTGTCATCAATGAGTCAAGGTAAAGTTAGAAGATTAGCATAACTGAAGATAACATATTCGAAACGTAAAGATATGGATTACCTTCCTCAATATTGTCATTGATGTCAAGTTAAGAGTGTATATGAAGAAAATACAATAGATCACTCAAGAAGACTCATTTGTGAGTAAATGGAAGGTATACAGAGAACACTCAATAAAAGATATCAACTTGCTTTTACAACAGATATAGAAGAAATAAGAACAGATTTAGAAGATTTGAACTGCGAATCTGAAAGACGTGACCATAAGCCGTTCTAAATTCTGGAAAGGCTCAATTCTAGAAAATAAAATCTGGGAAGTGAAGAATGAAATAAAAGTAAAGCATGCAAACATAAGTAGTTCTATGACTACAAAATCAGATTATATATGAAAGTTATGCACAGACATCTTCAATACACATATATCACATAGAACTCTGTTTTGAGTTGAATCTGTCTCAGAACAAAGGTACGCACAGCAATGATCAAAGTCTAAGAAGCAGCAGAAATAATTAAGTAAAATCATTTAACCCAAGACATGCGATTTGTCATCAAAAGTAATTGCCATATAATGCAATTTCTACTAAATACGATTTTATTAAAGCACATTAACAAATCGTAGTTGACTAAACTAGCACTAGATAAATTAGTGCGATGAAAATATGCGTTCATTCATGAAATGATGTTAACTAATTGCATTCATGAAGTGGTGCGATTATCTTAATAAAGGAAAACATGAATATTCAAAAGGAGAGGTTGCATCCATTTTGAATGTGTGTTGCTGAAAAGTCGCCTCTCTTGGTAAGAATATTTAAAGAGAATGTGAAGATCATTTTAAGGCAGATTCATTGAATATCATTTGTATAAGGAGCAGCCTTCAAAGGCATATACATGCAGAATTTTGAAGACATGTGAGAAGAATTATGAGAGATATATGAGCAGATTTATGAAGGTGAATTAGAGCCGATCCAAGAAGTTTCAAATAATTGTCATATTGTTCATTTGAAGGTTGGTGCCTCCTAACCAAGGAGATTGGGAGGCTAGTGCCTCTCATTAGAAGAGGTTGGTGTCTCTTGTTGAGTTGGTGCTCAATGGTGGGGATTGGTGTCTCTAGAGGGTTGGTGCCTACAAAAGAAGATTTGTAAAAGAAGTAGGTTGGTGCCTACAAGAAGATCTATATAAGCAATATTTTGTAGTGGTTTTGTAATGTCCCCTTTCTAGTGGAAGCACTTAAACTTGAATCTTGCATTCAAAGTGTTTCTCAAAGAGACATTAGAGATCAATAACTTTCGGTAATAACATCTAATAAGATCAAAGATGATATAAATATTTCATTCACGTCAAAGGATTATCCATTTCCTCCTTATCACTCACTATGAATGATTCTTCTATAATATATTTCATAAGTACATTAGATATTAAACATCTTTCAAGATCCATAGATGGAATTCTGTTATACCATTTAACATCATAATGAAGAAATAGAGTCATTATTACTTATAAGGCTCAATAATTGCTACAAGCATCATTATTGGATAATCGTGTGTGTATATATATATATATAATCGCTCCCTTGTTTATGTCAATTGATATTTATATATTTATATTTATTCGTATTGATTGGTATTCCTACATTAATTATTCTTACTTATATTTATGGTACTCATATATACATTTATATAATTATTCTACATTTATATTCTACTCTTATCTCCCACTCAGAAATATATGTATATATATATTTACTCTCTTCTCATTATTCATTTTAGAACTTATCTATATCTATATGTATATATAAATAATTACCACATATATCTGTTAAGTATACATGTCAGTCCTACTAATTGTCAAACCCTTCACTTTTGTTTATTTCTATTTAATTGTCTTTAACTGCCTTTAAGGCATATTCCAAATACCAAGCGCTGAAACCAGAAAGCACTTACTTCCTAAATTGGCCTGCTAATGTAGACCAATCTGACCCTTTATCTTCCAGCGATGACTTTTTCCTCCAGCCACGGGTGATGATTTGTTTGTTCTCCTTCATTCGATATCTTTTCTCCTCTCCCATGTTTGCATTTAATATGAGAACCATTGTAGGGCGATTCCAAGAGGAGAGCTGCATCCCTTCATGCAGCTGTTAAAATATTTTATTTAAGTGTGGGTTTGTTAGTATGTAATATACTTTATTATTGTTGTTTTATATAGAATTTAATATTTAAGTATTCTATAAATATTTACATTGTTTATTCATTCTATTTATTAATTGTGTTTTATTTAAATTATGCTTTGTATTATTATATTTTGTATTTTACATTTCATTTATAATTTGTATAATATATTTTGAATATTATATTTTGTGTATTGTATGGTATTGATAATACTCCGATTTATTATTAATATTATATTTATAATTATAATATTATCAATGATAATTATAATTATATTTAAATTGTTATTACTCATGTTGGGATTTTGACATTTATTTGCATTTTATTTATTTATTTGTCTTTAGCCGCTTTATAACTTAGTGTTACAATTTCGGGGGACATGACAGGTTTTCTCTTGCAAGGGTTTCCGTGTAAATCGTGTGTCTGTCTTGTGTTCCTTATTGCTAGATCTTGCATGTGTGTTATTGTTGTGCATGATTAAATTGTGAAGTATGACTGCTGTGATTGTTTAAGATTTGAAAAATAGAAGATTGTTGTTATACTGATTCAACGCCATCACTCCCTCCTCCCCCTACCCCTCCTCTCAGTATAACTGAGTGCTCTTCACCTAAAAAATTGCCAACAGGCTTTCCTTGGCAACAAGGATCTTATTTCACTGAGGAGAGGATGATTTCCTTATTTAAACTGTCTAAAGGTGCACAACAAACTCCCATTCTGGGATATCACCTCTCCAACTCAGCCAAAGCAAGCATATCAAAATCTAAAGACCACCAGGTAGATGAGGTCAATTTCTTTAAATTCCTTGACACAAATCCAAGGTCAGCAACATGGGAACTTTTTATGGCAGGCATGACACAATTTCAAGAAGTGTTTTCAATTAGACATCATATTATTGGGTACTCAAATATCTATTTACCAGAATGAAGAGATTACGCTCTGGGATTAATTGCAATCTTTAAAAGGTGATATCCAGAATTGTAAATGCAGATGTCTCCATGTAAGTAATTCACCCTAGAAACTTACAACAGGAGAAGACCAAAAAGGCTAAAGAGACTGCAACAAAAAAGGTACACAGTTCCTGACTGTTGGAATTCAAACAGCCCTTCAATCTAATACGTTGATCTTCAGATTGGCGCCTTCATGGTGACCATTGATCATGCTTCACAAAAACAGTTACACCATAGAACTAAATGCAATGACTATTAAACTTCCCGTCAAAGCTTAAGCTTCTGGAAATAACTGTTAAGAAAGTTTAAATACGAGCCTTTGTTCTCACACTTCCATCACTGTAAACTTTAAATGATAATCGTTGATCTTCCTTTAGATGGTCGAATAAAGATTATTGACCTGCCTGATCGGTTACACTTAGGAGTGAGGGCCGGTTAACCAATGGTTTTAAACCCATAATGTCATTACTTAAATAACTCTCAACCTTCTATTACAAGTCACTTTTCAAACATAACAAAAATGTATTTGAGATTTGACATTCTTTGTAAAAAACATAAACCGTAGAATTAGAAACTTAGGGTTTTAAATATGCTAAGAAATTTCAATTAAGAGATGAAAATTGCTTCAGACAGACCCTGATCTCAGCATTTTATCATTTTCTTATCCTCTATATGCTTCTGACATTTGATACCTGAATGAACAAGAAGCAACATCTACAATGTTGTCTTTGTCATGAAAATCAAAAGTTGCATTAACACCTTTGAGATCAATGCTATCAACACTGAATTTGTTGTGAAGCAACACTGTCCTTCAAGTACCATCAAGATCTTTGTAAATCCAAGATGGTTCTTGACACCAATACCTTATCTCAAGCTTTGTAACCACTTTGCTAGAGGCATATAAGTCAAGGCTATACTGCACAAGTAGGAGATAGATCTTCCACTTCAACCTCTCAATGCTCATCACACCTCTTGTCATAAAACAACTCTGCCACAGAGTACCAAAGAACAAATGCCACTGCAACTCTTATTATGAAACAACCCTATCATATAGTTGACATGAAACACCTTTTCCATCATGAACCATGAGAACAATGTTGAAAGCAACTCTCTGTCTGCAACAAGCATCAAACAAGTACCTTTGGTATCAAACACCTTTTGCACCCTGAACACAAAACAAGTATCCTTAAAATCAATGACAAACAACTCTGAGCATGTCTTGACATCAATGGCAAACCATGCCAACAGCCTGCAACCCCATGGACCTAGAATGTGGTGACACCCAATGGCAATAGCAGAATGTTAATGCCCCTCCAAGACAAACTTTGCAGAACAAAACAGGTATTAACTTGCAAAACCTGCATTTGCTTACCCTTTGCAGCATGCCATCTAAGCCATAAAATACCAACAAGAGTTTTGTGAGTAGTTGGCATGTTCAAGGAGACCCGCATTCCCCCTTATTCTTTGCACACACCTTCACAAAACTAGACTTTTACCTCTACTACCGACCAACATGAGTTCCCTATAACTCGCTGTTTTAACAACACTTCCCTTCTCTCAAATCCCTTTGCCAACAAAATAGAAAAACTACAAGATGTGAGCCCTAATCACTCTATAACCCCACCACCCTCTCGATCTAATAACAAATTTGTTGGCGTAACAACTAACACCTTTGGAGTGCAAGTTGGTAGGGACAGCTATTCACACTACACAATGAGTGCTCTTCAAATTAGGAGGGGAAGCTCCCTCGTTGTGCGGACAAAAGTGCTTGAAAAGCAAACTAAACTATATCCTGTCTTTTTGTCTCAGCTATAAGGGGCACAAGGTTTCCAAGAAAACTCTATACGTTGCAGCTAAGTATTTTCTGGTTTTGCAAGACTTAACTACAACACACAAAACTAAAGCTTATACTATCCAATTCCCTCAAGAATTTAGAGCATGAGGAAATGGAGCGGGAATGATTATTAGACGATAAACTGGGTACAAACTCACAACGTGAAGGCAAGGTGGCATGACTATCTGCGTGTCTGAATAGGCTTATTACTCACACACATCACAAGATAAACTAAGTACAAATTCTCAACTTGAAGGCAAGGTGGCACAACTATCAGCTCAATTTGAATAAGTTTATTGAATACAAAACACAAAGGATAGCCAACTAGGACAGTAAATTGCATAGGTGAGACACACATACAATTTACGATCGAACTAGCCACAATATCTAACTAAGGCAAGCATTCACCATAATAATTGCATGAAACCCAAGTGGCATAACGATTCATTATCACAATAAATACTCATGAACAGATACAGAACGAGCAATATTACAGGCAAGGTAGGCACCGCATATATTTCTCTCTCATGCAAAAGTTATGTACAAATGAGCAAAAACTCTTATTTATAGACGTCAAAAGGTGTAGGGAACCCTAAAATCACCTTGAGTCAACTACAGTCTTGCAATGCATGCAAGATTTATTGCTAAACCCTAATAAAGCAAACTATACAGTTAACTGGAAAGCTACTATCAGTTAACCTAAACATCTAATCTAAATGGACAATGTGCAAGCATGCACATCCTTATTGAAAGCAAAGTTAACTAGAACACTACCATCAGTTAACGAAAACCCTAAATGAAACTCCAAGTCCTGCACAATATCTTTGAGGATAAAGATAGACATGTGTGGACCCCACAAAGAGAACTGAAGATGAAAGTCGAGTTCTAATTGCATGCTCCGAATTCTGTCCTCGCAGACAACTGCAGGTTCTAACTGACTGATCTCTGGCCGCTATCTCGATCAACTCAAACAATCCTGGAAATCTCTGCACACTTAAACTGGCATTTCACTGACTAGTAACTCTGGTGGCTCTATAACTGAAGTGATGGCCTCTTTTTCTCCCACAGCTTGATGTCTCTAACGCTTTTCCTTTATGAAAGAGTGTCACATGATGAAACCGCGAAGTTTGACTGTGCACACTCTACTTGTGAGAAATGCAAACGAATTTGCTGCACAGGCAAAATTCCAACGGTATCAACCCTCGAAACCGGCCTTGGAAGACAATCAGCTATACGAGACATGCAATCATATGGACTTGAGTGACTACGCCTGTCAACCCTCCAAATGCACTTGATACAAATCGGTGTCAGCTTTTCTGATGAAATCATAAATTAAGACCGATTTGGTCTTGAATTCAGTCTGCGTGTATTGCATTTTGAAAAACTCGCCTGTTGACTATGAACACGGCTATATTCTGACAAGCTCTCTGGAAAGCTAAAGCTAAAAATAGCCTATCGAAGGGCAATTTTCACGGAAAAATCTGAGATATGGGTTTTGTCCAGAAAAAGATTCTAAGACAACCCAGAATGTCAGAAATGCGAAAATTTGACTTCTACTTGACCATGCAAGGAATTTTCAGTTGAGAAAATTAGAGCTTCGAGAACTGATGCTCTGGAGTAAATTTTCCTAAAAATTCTGGCACATGGGTTTTCTTGAGGAAGCTATTCTGAATCAACCCAGATGATTTATTTTATCAAAATCTGCCTTTTCTTCAAACATGCGAATGGAATTAGAGACAGAAGATTGAGGTTTTGATGCTTTTTCTTCTGCTGAAATCGCCAATTTCTCTTGAATTATGCTGATGAATTTGGACTTGTATCTACAAAAGGAATGTTTTGATGTCTTCGAACTTGATTGTTGATGAAAATTTTCCCAACTCCGAAGGAAATTCGCCTTTGCTTAAGCTGGATGAAAGAGAAATGGCGCCATACTTGAATAAATACAGAAAAATCGCCCCATAAAAGCATGACTGCAAGATTTAAAACCTTGACTTTGAAAAGAATTATCTGATTGGACCCCCTCCAGTTGAACTGATACTGACTCAAAGTCCGGATTACAAAATAATAATAAAATATTCAGTTTGCTTCTCACATGCGATTTTAATATTTAATATTAAAAAGGGCACCAATAATGAATTATTGAAGAAAATCGCCACTTTTGATGCTGGCATGCAAAAGTTGAATTTTAATATTATTTTTGGTAAATTAGGAAGAATCTCAGCATACTGATTCTGAAAAGTCAAAAATCAACTCTCCAGGCATCCATTTGCACAAGTTATGAGATTTTTCGCTAACTTCCTACTTTATAGCTCCCTGAAAGTTACAGTTGGCTATGTTCAGCACTGATTTATGGATGACTGAGTGATGTTGTGACCAAGCTGAGATATCCATCGCGAAGCCTGCAGAGCAAGGATGAAATGTCTGCTGGGAGCTACAAATGCTAAAACCGACGTTTGACACCTCAAAAAATTAGGCGCCTTTGATTAAATTGATGCAAGGTTTTCAGACAGCCATTTCTCCGTTTTGCCATTTGACGCTTCGAACTGCCATTACCGGTGAACGGTGAACCCTGCTGACTGGATGATAGGTTCATTGCATGACTGGAAGAAGTCCGCATCCAATGACTGTATGTAAGGCACCTGAAAGATGCATTAAGGACTACAAAAGCAAGGGCGCCCCTAGCCTGTGAAGGCTCAAACACCATTTTATCAAAAATGTAACTTTCATCCAAATACCCTATTTTGACCCCTGACACCAGGAGCTGGAGTGCTCCAATTTGCGCACCATCTGTCTCTCTGTGTAGCTAGATCAACTTGCAAGAGATGTCTCTGGAGGCGACGAAGTGAGAAAATTGCTTCTAAGACCTCAAAGAGAAGGGCACCTTTTCCAAGGGGAAATCTATTCACTATACTTAGTTATTTTCCGGTTGTCTTCACTTTTCAGCGTTCTACACAGACCTTGCACGTACAAGCGTTTGCCAAATCCCAGAGGCTGATAGTTGGGCTCGTTGGATAGCTGGAGTAATTGCGCACAAGTCTCGTGAAGACTGCGAAAGCTAAAAACCCCATCCGGCAGGCCTAAAGGCTAGGCACCGCTGGCCTACAGAGGTACAGGTGTGTAATACTACATTTCTCCACCCTCTGATTTATGTGTCTGGTAGAACCTCTATCACGGTCACTCAGCTTGTCGGATCGTCTTGCGAACTGGTGCATTGCGGAGCTAGACTAGATTAGAAAAGATCTCAGGAAAATAGCATCTACAAATTCAATGATCTGAGGGGCCAAATTCAAGGGCGCCCCTAAGCTACAGGGGCGCGGAAAGCTATGAACTAACAATCCTCTGTGACATGCAACCTCTCGTACCTTCAACTTCTAACCTCGACTGTCAGAGTTCTGCAACTCAGATGACTACGCTTGATAGCTCGTCGGAAAGCTAGGCTAATTCTGAAGAGATTGAGTGTATTCGCAAACACATGCAACAAGATCTGGGCCTTCAAAGAGAAGGGTGCCCCTGAGCTACAAGGGCGCAGATTTGCTTTCTACTAAAAATCTTCATCTATTTCATCTTCCGTAAACACTTTTCTTGCTACTGAAATGACCATGCAGGGGTACAACTTTGTCGTGAAGCACTTCTCCATCATGATACATCTCGCTTTGAGTCCCAGGTTCAAGTTCTGAGCTCCAGGTATTCACCAATTGCTGCTAACGACTGACATGACACTAACCAAAGACCATGCTTGACTTGCCCAAAAACTGTATTTTGACATCATTCAACAAGGTTTAGACTCTTTTAAGCAAAATGCCTTAATGAAGCAAAAAATTTGGTTTGGGTACAACAAAATTCCTTACAAGAAAAAGTCCATCTATCCCTTTTGCACCAGCCAATATTAGTAGACTGTTAGCTGGGGATGCTAATTGCCAAGAACACTAAGCAAGTTGAAGACAACATCTAGAAAAATATGTTGCTCTTGGTATTTTATATTCAGTTTGCAGAAAGATAATCAACTCATCAGAAATTGCACCTTTCCTTTCAATGTGAATGCATCTACTGAGGCACAATGTCATCCAAAGCCGAACTGAAGCCATTGAGGAAATCCTCTACACAGAAGAACAACGGCATTGTTGGCTGATGTAATGCAACACAAATGCCAGCAGATAGCTACACACTTAACTACTAATGCAATGGTATTTCCTCAAATGGTAAACACTGCCGGCAACAGGAGGGACCAGCTACCAGAGGGCCTTGAATGCAACATGAACAAGAGGGGAGGCACATGAGTGAAAATGGGTGCACTCACAACAAATGCTATGTTAATCACCATGCCCCCTCTAAGAGATACACAGCTCTCTCCTTTGTTTCAAAAATTCTGAAGAAAACTCTGCCTTCAGGAATATTTTCTCATCACATTCCTATGTCCTATCTCTATGTTTCTTTTCCTTATTGTTTTCCATTAACTGGCTATAGCCATTTGTTATGTATTAGTTATAGGATGTAACTTCGTGTGATATCCATTTCTTAAAGCTCTCCTTGCTATCCTCCTGGTATTCACTGCTTGTGTAATCCATCTTGTTTTAAAAATGCTTTGCACCTCACCTTGTTGCTTTACTATGGAATCTTACTGAGATGTGTACTATTCTATAAAATTACCTTTCATGAAAGAAAAAACAGTGAGCGAGTAAACGTGAGTAAAGGCAAGTAAAGAATCTATAAATCAAGAAATGGTTCATACAAGCATAGAAGCAACAGGACAATAAGTGCCACGGAAATCAATTTAGCTTGTCACACCTAGTTCATTTTCAGCATTAGAACAATCAGGTTGTCAATTGAAGGACACCATAGCAGTAGACAAAATATAAAACTAACAAGCTGTTTTTTGAATAGGTGAAAAGTATAGAAAGGGAGACTTTGCACATGACAACCCAAATTAATGTAATTCAATAGACCTGTTATGTTAGTGGCATGGGCCTACAAATCATGGCACCAAAATTTGTTTGAAGCACAAGCAATATCATCAACATCAATCTATTCCAAATGATTAGATGAAACTGCAACACTCATGAGAAGAAGGCAAGCAAAGAAGATGCTCAAATATATTGACTGTATGATGAAAGAGACAATCAATAAAGAAAAGTCTTTAAACAGGGTCGTGATAGTGGCTAAACAGCCAGTGTGCAGATTGCAATGTCAGTAAAATTGTCAATCTTGCTGGAACTATAGCAAACCTGCACAAAAATACTTGGAATATGTGGCAATGAAGGTTTTCTTTTTTAAACTGTTTTTGTTTTTAATAAAGAAAATATTATTTTAGCATAACAAGAAAGTTATAAAAAACCCTTCCTGGAGAGGTGAGAAATTAAAAGAACCCCCTTAGGGAGAAAAACGATCAGTACAGGGAGATTTGAAAACATGCTAAGTGACAAATAGCTGGATACTTTACCAAAAAAACTATAACAAGAGAACTAGCAATGTAAGAGAATGCCAACTTTCAACACAGAATAAGGAGAAGGGATAATACATTTAGTTGTTTGTCTTTGAAACAGTGCATATTTGCTGTCCAGATGTTAGTCCTTGAAGAGGATGCTTAGCTGAAAGTAGGACTGTCTTTTTATTTTATTTTTCTTCTGATTTTATCAAAGATCTCAGGGCAGCCCTTTTGCTTTTCTCTTTCTTTTTCTTTTTTTCAGTTTATTCTTTTCTTTTTTTCACAAATCAAAATAAGCAGGATGGGTTCTTCAAGTAATTTAACATACACCCCCATATTTTTTTTGAAATTCTTTCACCAATTGGAATCATAGCAATAACTCAACTAAACATGTAACAAGCAGATTGACAATATATAAGGTTTGCATATACACTTCATCAGCTGTAGGAAATTGACAATGAGGAATTTCTTTCCATAAACATACTGCAGTTACAATTTGAGGCTTCAAACCACACTAGGAACCTCACCATAAGTCATCAATCATTACACAATATAAATATAAGGTAAATAATATAAATATAAGGTAAATACCTCATTGAAGAACCATTCCAAACCCAAACATACACTGCTGTAGATGAATTTCTGAGCTTAGTCAGTCAGCAACCAAGCAATTTCCAGGGAAACCCAGGGACACATCCCCCCACTAAAATGCCCCATCCCTGTCCCCGGGTGCGGGGGGACGGCTGGGGGACAATCCCCTGGCCTCCCCTTTTTTTGCAAAACCATGGGAAACGTTTCTGGTTGGGGAGGGGTCAAAGGGAAAGGGGGACGGCTGACTGTCTCGGGAACAGCCAAGGGACGCCTAAGCCATCCCTCAACCATCCCGGGGACAGCCGACCATCCCCCACGTCATCCAACGATTTAAACATTAAAAAAACACATTTTTTAAAAATTAAAAGCTCTGCCTACGTGACTATTGTGGGCCCCATCGATTTTTGATGTCTTATGAGGGAAAAAGACTCCTCTTTTCACTCATTTTTGCATTTGTGTTTGAAAGAGAGAAAGAGCAGCCAAGGGTTTGAAGTTGCAGCCATTGAAGGAGGAAGAACAGCAGTTTGGAGGAGAAAAGGTTGAAGCTAGTGCTGTTGGGAGTGCAAATCCACCAAAGAGGTATGCATTTGCTTTCCTTCTTTTTTTCATGTTTTTTGCAAAATCTCAAGCATACAATGTCTGATTTTTATTTTTTTGTTTTGCATTTTTCAGTTGAAACTTGCATTTAAAATATTAAAAACATGAGCAACAGTGGGGGTGGGAGTGATAGTGAAGATGAAGTGCAAAATAGAAGAGAAAGTGGTGAGGGTGTTAGTGGAGAGCAAACAAACCCATACCATTGCCCTTCAATAGTCATGGAATGCTATGCAAAGCACACTTTAAACAAAAAAAAAAAAACCTTTCCTTCAATATGTTACACCCGTGGACCAAAGAAAAAAAAATTCAGGGGGAAGTAGGGTGTCGTTTCCGTTTTGCCATGTTTGCGAAAAAGAATTTAGGGGCAGCTACACAAGGGTAAGGTCTCATTTTTTGGGTGAGGTGGGCCATGGAGTTAGAATGTGTCTTGAGTTAAAAGATGATGAAGCATTAGAGTGCCAAAGATTGCAAATGGAGTTGGATGGGGTTCACGGTGGGTCATCTTCTTTTCCAAGTGCACAATCAACTATGCCTATGCCTTCCACGATTGGTAGTAGTGAATTTGCCACAATAGGAAAGAGGAAGGTGAGTGGTAGTGGGAAGGGAGCTTTAGTTGAGTCTATGTTTAATAACCAAGCACGAGAAGCCATCGAATCTTCCATTGCCAAATTCTTTCTTTCCCATGCCATCCCATTTCATGTGGCTCATTCATCTTATTTCAAACAAATGGTTAAAGATATAGCCACTATTGGTCTTTCATTCATAACCCCTAGAGATCATAAGCTACGCACCACCCTCCTAGACAAAGAGGACTCCAAAGTTAATGTGTTAATGGAGGATATGAGGCAAACCTAGATGAGGACGGGGTGCTCTATAGTGATGGATGGGTGGACTGATGTTAGACTTCGGCCACTCATCCATGTCATAGTCACATGCCCTGCTGGTTCTTATTTTCTTAGAGCCATAGATTGTTCGGGGAGACGTAAAGAGGCAGACTTCAAATTTTCCATTTTGAGAGATGCCATAGAGGAGGTTGGGGCTGCTAATGTGGTGCAGGTGATCACCAATTCAGCACGTGTGTACGAATCAGCTAGTTTGATGGTGGAGGGTACTTATAAGCACATATTTTGGACCCCATGTTGTGTGGATGCATTGAACAATGCATTGGAAGACATAGAAAAGTTGGATTGGGTGAAGCAAGTGGTGGCAAAAGATAGAGATATTCAAATGTTCATTTCCAATCACCACACCTCACTTGCTCTCTTCAGATCATTTTCAAAGAAGGAGTTTCTCAAAACTGTTGAGACAAGGTATGCCACTTCATTTTGTTTCACTTTCAATTTTTCAAATTTTGAAATTTCAAAGTTCAAACATTTCAATTTGTATTCATAATTTGATTTTGTTTTAATGAATCATTGAATCAATGAATGTAGATATGCCACATACTTCATCTCATTGGAGAGGATGCTTGAGGTGCATGAGCCTCTACGATGGTCAATGCAAAGTGGACTAGATTGTCTAATTCAAGTTATGCTCAAGGAAAGACCATCAAACAAAAGATCCTCGATGACGATTGGTGGTCCAATGTGCGGTAAGGCATATTAGATTGTTGATTTTCATATTAAATTTCTGATTTTAATATTTTAATTTTATTGTCCAATGTTCCAACTTTTAAAATTTCTAACATGTCAATTAACTTGTCAATCAATTATTTTGAACTTTTTGTTTGCATTTTGTAGATATATTTGCTCCATCTCGCCTATTGTAGATGTCATTCGATATGCTGATACAGATTCTCCTAGTCTAGAGAGATATATGAGACATTTGACAATATGCTTGGGAAGATCAAGCAAACAATTTTGGCAACGGATCCCACTTCGAGTTTATATGAGCGACAAATTAGGCCCATTCTGATGCGGAGGTGGAATACAATGAACACCTCGCTTCATATGGCTGCCTTTGCTCTAAATCCCAAATGGTATGCACCAAGGGATGGTAGGGTGCCTACATGCAATGACCCTAAGGTTTTAGATGGGTTCACACGAGCCATTGATAAGATATATTCAGCAAAGCAGGCTTCACTACTTTGGACACAATTCCTAGACATTGCAAATCTTTGTGGCCCAAACTTGAGTATACCAAAAGAGAGGTTGGATAGAGTTATATTAGCTCAAACAAACCCTATTGGATGGTGGACATGGCATGGGAGGGATACACCACAGTTGAAAACACTTGATACTCGCCTTCTTGCATAAGTTGTCAATTCCTCTACTAGAGAGGGGATTTGGTCCACATATAGCTTTATCCACTCCCTCAAGAGGAATAGACTTACCTCTAGTCGAGCGGAGAAGCTAGTGGTCGTTCATAGTACTCTTCGGCTTCAGGATCGACAGACTCCAACTCTATGGTGGGATATTGATCCTGAGGACATAGCTGAAGTAGACGAGGAGGAGACAACTGAGGGTTTCGTTGGGGTTCTGTTTGTTGAGGCTGAGGTGAACCATCGCAGTGGCAGTGACAGTGACTCAGAGGATGACTCTGATTTTGATGCAGTTATGGGAGATCATGCAGATTAGGGGCAGCAGTGCTACTGCTCTTTGTTTATTGCATTTTGATTTTCATATCATACTTTAAAACTATATGGCAGCATTGTACCCTTTGGGCATTTTGATATAAGTTTATAAATTATAACTTGCAGGATATTTCATGATTCATGTATGTTAATTTTGAATTTTGAATGTGTATTGAGTATTGACAAATAATGTTGAACACAAATGTTATATGTTAAGGTTCTATAATGTATATTATGCATGCCTTATCCATGTTTTCATATAAATATTTAAAATTTCCCTATATATTTAAATTTTTCCCTATATTTTTGTTAAGTTTATGATCAGATTAAAGCACAGAAAATTAATTCAAAATCAGACACAACAACAGCAGATACCCTGGGAAAACCCTCCTCTTGAGGGAGAAAAACCCAGCAACAATATATCACATATATATTGAATTTCACCAACAATGATCTCCTTACAAGAGGTCAATTTGCAGACCAAAATATAAGCACCAGATATGATGCAACACAGAAATACAATAAGATAATTCGCTGATGGAGAAACTCAGCCTTCAACTATGATCTACACTTGTAAATAAACTCGCACTTGACTTGTGACGAATATGCTTGAATGAATGAATGATAAACAAGGAGAGAACCATCGCGTATATATACAATATGGAAAGGTCGTCACTCTTCGAATTAAGTCGGCCATCATAGAGAAAGGCGCCTCTTCATTAAGTCGTATCCAATGAGCAAGAAGTCGGCCACATAAGGAATCATGCCATTTCAAGGTTGGCTTGATAACAAATGAATTATAGAACCTACACTTGAACATCAACACTCCCTCTCAGCTAGGGATGATACTTCCAGCTGCACAAGACATATCACCTCAACGTGATGTCTACCACATTGGCTACAACCAAATATGGAAAAGAAGAATATCACCTCATCGTGATATCAGATATCACCTCAACATGATATCAACCATAATGGCTACAACCATTCTATACAAGCTGCCATACAAGCTGCAATATACTCTGCCTCTGCTGTCCTCAATGCCACAGAAGACTGCTTCCTGCTGCACCAGGATATCATAGCAGAACCCAAACTAAAGCAACAACCGAAGGTACTCTTCCGATCTGTAACACATCATGCCCAATCAGAATCAGTATAAACATGCAGCTCCAAGTCAGCATCTGAAGAGTATCTCAACCCATATCTAACTTGTTGTACCCAAACCAAATTTTTTGCTTCATCAAGGCATTTTGCATAAAATAGTCTAAACCTTGCTAAAATGATGTAAAATACAGTTTTTGGGCAATATCAAGCATGGAGTTTTGTTGATGTTTTGTCAGTTAAAGGCAGTTTCATTGATCAGAACCTGAATCAGAGACTCAGAACAAGGCATTTCACGGTGGAGAAGCGGTTCACGACGACAATTATACTTTTGAATGGTCATTTCAGTGGCCAAAATAATGATTTCAATGGTCAATTCTTGAAGATTTCTCAAGGAAAAGCATAATTGCGCACCTGTAGCCTAGGGGCGCCCTTCTTTTTGAAGGCCTAAATTCTGTGATAAGTGCTCATAACTACAGTCAACCTCTTCAGAATTGGTCTGCCTATCCGATGAGCTATCCTGCAAGGCTTTCCGAGACTCGTAACTCCGGCAATTGGCGACAGAAGTTGAAGATTCCAAAGTTTTAGATTGTAGAAGCTTGTCCTTTTCCAGCTTTTAGCGCGCCTGTAGCTTGAGGGCGCCCTTCTTAAAGGGGTGTTGGATCTTGGTATTTCTAGTGGATGATGCAGTCAATCTCTTCAGAATTGGTCTGTTTATCCGACGAGCTATCAAACGCAGTCATCTGACTCCCAGAGCTCTGGCAAGCGATGTCTGAAGATGAGCTTATAATAGAGTTTTCACATCCTTGAGTTTCTTCGTTGCGTTTCCAGTGCAACTGTAGCTCAGGGGCGCTTTTCAAGATGACCCTTAAGATGGCAAAATTTGCAGATGATGTCTTCCTGACATCAGTACTACTCTGGTCCAGTTTCGCAACGCACCAAGTTGCCTGTTGATCCGACATTCTAAGAGATTGTGGCAGAGATTCTACCAGGCACGTAATTTCACGGGCGGACTGGCATATCAATTTCATTGTATTTCTATAGGCCAGAGGCGCCTAGCCTTCAGGCCTGTCAGATGAGGTTGTTCACGTTCGAAGTCTTCACGAGACTTGAGCGTAGTTACTCCAGCTATCCGACGAGCCCAGCCGTCAGCCTTCGGGATTTGGCAAACGCTCGTACATGCGAGGTCTTTGAGGAAACACTATAAAACGAAGACAACTCAGAAAACGGTTAGTCTAGTTGTTTATTCCACCTTGGGAAAGGTGCCTTTCTATTTGAGGTCTTAGGAGCAGTTTTCTTGCTTCGTCGCCTCTAGAAACGTCTCTCGTATGTCCTTCTAGCTATGCGTTGAGACAAACAGTGCTCGAATCAAGCTATCCCAGCTCTAGATATCAGAGGTCAAAGTAGGGCATCTGGTTGAGAGTTGCAGTTTCGTCAAAATGGTGTTCGTGCCTTCTCAAGCCAGGGGCGCTTTTACTTTAAGGGTCCTTAATGCACTTTTCAGATGCCTTGTGTATATTCATTGGATGCGGAATACCTCTAGTCATGCAGTGTGTGTGGTTGCCTGTCAGCAGGGTTCACCGTTCGTCGTCGACAGTCGTTTGAAGCGTCAGATGACAGTTTGGGGAAATGGTTAAGTTGGGGAAATGGTTAGTCTAGTTCCTGAAAATCAATTTAATCAAGGGCGCCTAATTCTTTGAGGTGTTAAATGATAGATTTTGCAGTGATGACTCCCAGCACACATTTATTCCTTGCTTCGCAGGCTTCGTGATGAATACACCAGCTCAGTCTCAGCATCAGCCGGTCACCCAGAAATCAGTGACGAAGATGGCCAGTTGTAACTTTGCACTCAGCTACAAAGTAGGAAGTTAATAAAAAATGTCATATCTTGAGCAAATGGACGCCTATGAGGCCAAATAATGACTTTTCGGAATCAGTGAAGATCGCTGGTGAATCATAAAGCTTCATTCAGTTTGTTAACTGAAGTTTAATAATATTTAATATTTATTTTTGCATATTTTGGCATTAAATGGCGAATTTCTAAAATTGGCGCCTTTTGCAAATTGCATGATAATGAATATTTTATTATTATTTATTTTTGAACTTCGAGTCAGTGGCAGTTCAATTGAAGGAGGTCCAATCAGAAGATTTCTATTTTAGTGAGGGTTTTAAATCTTGCAGTTCACAAGATGATGCAAATTTTCTCTTATTTAAACATGGCGCCTTCATTTATTATTCACCAAGCTTCAAGAGAAATTCGTATTTTTAAAGAGAGATTCGTATTTCTTCAAGGCAAAGGCGTATCTTCAAGGCAAATTCGTATTTTTCAAGAGCAAAGGCGATTTTACAAGCAAAGGCGAATTTTCAGAACAAAGGAAAATTCATCATCAACAATCAAAGGCGATTTCATTAATTCATTCGTTTTGCAAGTTCTAAGTTCACATTTATCAGCAATTTGAAGAATTCAAGGGCGATTTTCATTGAAGAAGAGCATACAAAAAACGTCTTTTTCCTCCTTGATTCTCAAATTTCTCTCAAAATCCAATTTGCATGTTCCTAAAATTGGCGAATTTGATAAGTCTAAACATCTGGATCATTTCTATATAACTTCCTCGAATTAAAATCGTGCGTTTGATTTTTTAGGAATTTTTAACTTCAAGAACATTCGTTCTTGAGTTACTAATTTTCTCAACTGAAAACTCTTTGCATGGTCGAGTAGAGGTTAGATTTTCGCATTTCTGATATTCTGGGTTGTCTTAGAATCTTTTTCTGGACAAAACCCATATCTCAGATTTTTCGCCGAAAATAACTCTTCAAAAGGCTATTTTTAGCTCTCCAGAAATCTTGTCAGAACATAGTCAAGTTCACAGTCAACAGGCGAGTTTTTCATAATGCAGTACACTCGGCTCGAATACAGGACCAAATCAGTCCTTACTCACGACTTCATCGAGACAGTTGAGACGGATCTTCACAAAGTACTGCCAGAAGCAGTCTTAGATCCAATCAAGATCAGAAGTTTGATTATTCAAAACATTCAGCAGTCCGGGTTATTGGAGGCCGCTTCCATTCCTATCTCCGTTCATTGTATTGAATTCGTGATGTCTTGTATTAAGCATTACAATTCTACTACTCGTGAGATAGTGTCAGTAGATGGACGAGTTATTTGCAGTCTCAAGCCTTTGGACGTGGAAAGAAGTTTTGGTATACCTCAGCACCCTAACAGTCTTGTTATTTCTATGGAGCAGTGTGAGCAGGCATTCAATGCTGATGTGGACAAGTGCCAGAATAAAATGGCAGAAAGATGGTTAAAGCAAGCGAAGAGCAGATTGCCAAACAATGTGGGTCATGGTGAGTACAAGGATGAGTACTCGATTCTAATTACACTCTTGAATTGTGTCTTAGGTCAATCACATGCTAATGTTTTCCAGCCTTGGATGTATTACATTGTTGGTCGCATCATATCTGGGCAGGAGCATTATGACTGGGCATCCTTCATCAGCAATGTTATCCACAAGCAGATCACCAGTTTCCTAGTTGCTCATGAGTTTCATATGTGTTTGTATCTCGTGTACTTGATTGCTTATCAGGGTCAGTTCCGAGGACTAAACACCGTGGGCATTCTCAGTGTTCAGAAAGTCTATCAGTATTATGATCAGCTTGAGTTCACTAAAGCTGCACGTCACTTCAAGCGTGTTCACGAGGCTTTCCTGACTTATACAGTAAGAAACTTGGACCGGGAGTTGCACATTATTCTCGGCAGTTGCTAGAGCAGTGATGGATGGTTGGGCAGATTGGTTTATTGATTCCCCATACACCTATATGGATTTATGGAAATCCAGCTATGCTTCCACGTTATCCTTCGGATAAGACAATCTTTATGGAGTTCCTGAGACAGATGCATGATGTTCATCGTCTTTTAGCCGTAGGCACAGACCATCTATCAACTTTCCTCTTCAATTTGGAATGTATTGGTGCAAGTCGGCAGTTGATGCCAAAGTTGCAGGACAGGAGCTTGAGAAATATCATCTCAAGTATCTTGTTGAGGCACGTGCCTATGATCTTTCAGGTCATTACACAACTTCGCCTTGCTGGACGTGCATATCATGAGCCTTCTATGGAGGATTATTGGGCAAATTGCGCAGATGATTTTTGAGGTTCGCAGACGTAGCTATGGCCGCTTCTCTCTATCACAGATTTATGAATCAGAAGATGTGGGAGGTTTATCAGATGATGAGGGAGAAGTTCTTCCTCAGTTTTTCAGAGAGCAGGTCGACACACAGTCGTTGCCAGCAGTTGATTGGTATGCCAAGGAGTACGCAACGGTAAAAGAGAGGTCAAGTAGAGTTATTCAAAACAATATACTTTACCTCAATAACAAGAAGACCAGGAGGGTAAGTGTGCCTAGAGCAGAGCCGCCAGCAGTGGTGAATCCTTCACTACCTTCTTCGTCAAAACCCAAACAGAAGAAAAAGAGTAACCCTCCTAAGAAAGGTCAAGCGCCAAACAATTCAAAAGGCAAGGCGCTTGCTATTAATACACACACGGAGCCTGACAGACAGCCTATCATAGAGCCAGTTCAGAGGCCAGTTCAGAGTCCGCCAGTGCCTGAGGTTCAGCCTCAAGTTCCTACACCAGTTCCGGAGCAATCACCAGCCCCAATTCATATTTAATTGGATTTAGATTCCTCATCTCGCAGCAGCGCCTCTACATATTCGCTCTCGTCACAGCCGCCTGTTGCTAGTACAGACCCTTCCCGTAGTATTAGTCGAGATCAGTCTTGGATTGAGTCTCAGCTGGGAAGGAAGAGGAGGCAGCCATCCTATGTCCTTAATCATTCAGATTTTGATCAGGTTTACCAGGATGCGCCAGACAAGAGGATCAAGAACATGGTCCACGTGGAGAGGAATACCGATATGAAGATCGTCATCGAGACTGCTATACCTCCATAGGGGAAGAGCTTGGACGAGTTGGAATCTCAGGACTTTGAGGTTATCACAGTCAACCTTGGTCGTAGCACACGCCAGACTCAGGTTGATCTTCTACAAGTTGCTACAGACAGTGCCAGGGATAGAATACTGAAAGACGGAGAGGATAAGGCAGCCCTCAAGGCTGAAATCAGACAGCTTCGTCAGTATATTTCTAGCCTTGTACACAGGTCAAATGCTATTGCCACACTCCCGCCGATGCTTGAGCCTCTAGCAGAACAAGGTCAACTTAATCACTTGGTTGCATATGGCAAGCGTTTGGATGAGTAGGAGGAGGAGGAGTTGCTAGAGGCCGTTCTATGCTCACAGAGTTATATCAGTTGCGGTACAATGCACGAGAGCTCCGTCTACGTCTCCAGGATGAGGAGCGAGACATGGCAATTAACAAACCCCGGGATGAGATTATGATTGCTCACCTGAGTATGGCATATGAATCAGTCACAGAAGCAGAGGATAGACAAGCTATCTACTCTTGGAAAACACAATTGGTTTTCAAGGCAAAGATAGAGGAGACTATGGCGTCAGAGTTGGCTGAGAGTAGAGAGCACGTCACTAGTGCACTCCGGTTTGTGAGGACTTTAGTGTCTCGCTTACCGTGCCGATATCAAATTGAGGGTGGTGCGTATGTTGAGCTTACCGATGTTCAGTCAAAGCTCCAAGCACTTGTTCATACTATTTTCAGTGGGGAGACTGATGGCTGTAAGATTAATCAGCTTACAGTCATGTCAGCGTTGTTCGATGAAGCAACAAGGAGTAGAGGTGAACTTCAATCCCAGATCACAGCTGGTGAGGACATGCTGCACCGGCATAGCATTCTTCGACAAAGTATCAGAGCTCCAGATAGTGATGCAGTTAACAATCTCGTTGAGGGATTGGTTGCTCGAGATCACGATCAGAGACTTCAGTTCCCACCTCTCAGAATAGACTTTATACACAGGAGTTAACTTGGCGTTACCCTTTCAAGTTAACTCGTTGTCTCATCACATGCATATCTATTCTAAGATCAGCTTTATTTACTTGGAGTTTTATTTAGGGTTTTCGTTAACTGATGGTAGTGTTCCAGTTAACATGCTTTCAATAAGGACGTGCATGCTTGCACAATTGTCCATTTTTAGATTAGATGTTTCGGTTAACTGATGGTAGTTTTCCAGTTAACTGTATAGTTTGCTTTATTAGGGCTTAGCAATAAATCTTGCATGCATTGCAAGACTGTAGTTGACTCAAGGTGATTTTAGGGTTCCCTACACCTTTTGATGTCTATAAATAAGAGTTTTTGCTCATTTGTACATAACTTTTGCACGAGAGAGAAATATATGATGTGCCTACCTTGCCCTCAATATTGCTCTTTTTGTATCTGTTCATGCGTTTTCACTATTATGATGAATTGTTATGCCACATAGGGTTTCATGCAATTATAATGGTGAATTCTTTCCTTAGTTACATCAAATCTGTTTTGTGTTCAATAAACTTGTTCAGATTGAGATGATAGTTGTGCCACCTTGCCTTCAAGTAGAGAATCTATTCTTGGTTATCGTGTGATGTGTGTCACTAATAAACTTATTTAGATTAAGCTGATAGTTGTGCCACCTTGCCTTCAAGTAGAAAATTTGTATTCAGTTTATCGTTTGTTGTGGTTTCCAATAAACTCGTTTAGATTGAGCTGATAGATGTGCCACCTTGCCTTCAAGTTGAGAATCTACACTTGTTTATCGTCAGATAGTCATCCTTGCTCCATTTCCTCATGCTCTGTTTTTCTTGAGGAAACTGGATAGATTTTAAGTAATTAAGCCTAGTTGTAGTTAGTGATCTGCGAAACCAGAAAATACTCAGCTGCAACGTATAGAAGTTTTCGAGAAAGCCTTGTACCTCTACAGCTGAAACAAAAAGACAAGATTTAGTTTAGTATACTTTCCTTTTCAAAGCATTTTTGTCAAGCACAACGAGGGAGCTTCCCCTCCTAATTTGAAGAGCACTCATTGCGTAGTGTGCATAGCTGTCCGTACCAACTCTTACTCCAGAGGTGCTAGTTGTTACGCCAACACAACTGTGCCACGCAAGTATCTCAGGATATGTTTAGCTGCAACAAGATGTGTATGTCTCGGTTCACACATGAACTGACTAAGTGCACTCACAACATAACAAATATCTGGTCGGGTGTTAATTAGATACATCAAGGACCCAATCAGTTGTCCGTACATAGTAGGATCCACCAAGTCTGAACTAGTTGCAGCCTCCTTCAATTTATGTAGATTGGTCTCCATAGGTGTAGACATGGATTTGCAATCCTTCATACCAAACCTCTTAAGTACATCAATGGTGTACTTCCCTTGACTTAGAATCATCTCATCTGGTTTCTGCCAGACTTCTAAGCCAAGGAAGTAGTGCATAAGTCCAAGATCTTTCATCTCAAATTCAAAGGCCAACTCTTTCTTACATTTGATGATCAAGTGCCCTTCTCCAGTAAGTATCAAATCATCAACATATAAGACCAAAATCAATGCTTCACCATCAATTACCTTAAAGTATAGATTAGAGTCAGCATCATTCTTCAAGAAGCCCAAACTTGATAGGTAACAATCAATTCTTTCATACCATGCACGAGGAGCCTGCTTAAGACCATACAAGGCCTTCTTCATCTTGCAAACATGAGACTCCTTCCCATGTACCTCAAACCCGCCAGGTTGCTCGATGTAAACTTCTTCCTCGATCACACCATTTAGAAAAGTTGTCTTCACATCCATTTGATGAATCTTCCATCCTCTAGATGTAGCAATGGCAATGATGATCCTGACAGAAGTGTAGCGAGCAACAGGAGCAAATGGTTCTTCATAATCAACTCCCTCTTTCTGTGAAAACCCACGAGCCATGAATCTTGCCTTGTACTTCTCTATGCTCTCATCAGCTGCATGCTTAATCTTGAAGAGCCATTTCGAAGATACCACAGATTTGCCTTCGGGTCTAGGAACAATGTCCCAAACATCATTCTTGAGAATAGATTGGTACTCCTTTGTCATAGCATCTTTCCAAACCTATTGACTGGAAGCTTCTTCCACACTAGAAGGCTCAAACTCAATAATCTAACTCATCAAGGCAACATAACTGGAGAACTTATGTGGCCTTTTACTTTCCCTGAATGTCCCTCTGGGAGCTGCGAACCTTTCAGCCTCTTGCATAGTTTTTCTAGCCCAAAGAGGTCTCTTCCTTCTAATCACAATATCGGTAGGCCCATAAGTAGGTTCCAAGGGTTCAACTGGATCGACATCTTCCTTCGGTTCTGAAGTCTCCCTCTGAATCTCAGGAGTATGGTCAACTTCCATATCCTGAGGAGGCTCATCATAGTCAATCTCCACATGAGTTCCCTTGGATCTTCTAAATGCAACATCTTCCTCGAATGTGACATCTCTACTAACTTCAATCAATTTCTGACCTGGAACGTATATCCTGTAGGCTTTTGATGTCTCACTGTAGCCCACAAATATTCCCTTCTTGCCAGAAGGCTCCAACTTAGTTCTCTTCTCTTTTGGAAAATGAACATAGATAGGACATCCAAAGATCCTCAAATGACTAACCTCGGGCTTCTTCCCTGTAAAGGCTTCTTCCGGAGTCATATTCTCCAAGACCTTGTGAGGACTTCTATTCTGATCATATACAGCAGTCCTAGAAGCTTCTGCCCATAAGAAGGTTTGTAGATCCTGGTCATTGATCATGGCTTTTGTTGCTTCCACAATCGTCCTGTTCTTTCTTTCTGCAACACCATTCTGTTGAGGATTATAGGGGACATAGAACTCCCTCTTAATCCCAACATCAACACAGAAATTTCAAAAGCTACCAGAGGTGTATTCACCTCCATTATCAAATCTAAGGATCTTGATTGTTTTACCGAAAAGATTCTCTACAACAGCTTTGAACTCCTTGAACCTTTCTAACACTTCCTCAGACTCTTTAGTTTTCAAAAAATAAATCCAAGTCTTTCTAGAGTGATCATCAATGAAAAGAGCATAATACAAGAAACCACTTGAAGAAGGAATAGACATAGGTCCACATAAATCAGAATGAATAAGATCTAAAATACACTTAGATCTACTTTCTCTACTGTGGAAAGGGGCTTTTGAATTCTTACCCATAGCACATCCTTTGCAAGTTCCTTCATGTTCCTGATTGAACTTGGGAAGGCCTGTGACCATCTTCTCCATGATAGGTAAGGCTCGAAAGTGGAGGTGCACCAATCTTCGATGCCACAGATCACATAGGCTTGAAGAATCATGAACTAATGCTTGTAGAGGACACGCACATAGCCTTTAGAGGCTTTCATGTCTAACACCAATTACTCGAGCATCCTTGAAACTAGAATTCCCCATCCACACAAGAACTTTGCCTTTGGAGAAGGCAACTTGATATCCTTCATCTTCTAGAGCTGAAATAGAAATAAGATTGCGCTTGATTCCTGGGACATACAGAACATCTCTCAACTGAAGTGTAATACCGGAATCCAAATGAAGAGTAGAGGTCCCAATTCCTTTTACGGAATAGCCAGCATCATCTCCAATAATAACTTGTTCGAAAAAATCTTTCTCCACCAAACTTGATAAATGCTCCTTAAATCCAGTGATGTGTCGAGAAGCACCACTGTCGATCAGCCAAGTGTTGGTATCTGTAGGTACATTGCTTGATAGTGTTGAAAAGAACAAGTATTCATATGAATCCTTCTGCAGAGAAGCATCATCAACATCTGCAACGGTGGCTTGTTGCTTAGGTCTAGTTGGACAATGCTTAGCAAAGTGGCCAAACTTATCACACCTAAAGCATTGAATCTTGGACATGTCTCTCTTCTTCTTGGAGGCAGGTGCATCATCATTTTCCTTATCTCGATTCCTCTTGAAGAACCCTCTCCTTCCATCTTTTCCTTTCTTCTTCGAAGCATGGGAGGCGAGAACATGAATATCTTCATTCTTTGAACTTTGACCAACACCTCTAGCCACCAACCTTGATTCTTCTTGAATGCAGTCTGCCCTTAGACGATCGAACTTAGGCAATTTTGATCTTGCACTGATTCCCTGAATGAAGGATTCCCAAGACAAGGGAAGACCATTGAGAGCAAGCATAGTCAGGTCTTTGTCATCAACCGTATGTCCAATTGTCGAGAGCTGATCTCTCAAATCTGAAATCCTCATGAAATATGCAATCACAGATTCTCCCTTCGCCATCTTCACATGGTGTAGTTGTTGCTTCAGTGCAAGTGCCCGGCTGGTATTGTTGATTTCGTACATTTCTTCCAATGTCTTAAACATGTCTCTTGCCGTCTTCAATTTAGAGACAATAGGAACGATATGATCCTTAACGGAATCAACCAATATTTTCATTGCCTTGATATCTTTCTTCACCCACTGCAACTTCTCTTCTTCCTCCTCAGGTTTAGGAACACTGGACTCCACAAACTCACCCAAGTCATTTTCACGCAAGGTAAGCATGATCCTAAATCTCCATGAGGTGAAGTTTGATGCTCCTTCGAGTCTGTCCTCAATCTTCAAACCGTTCACCATCTTGACAAAGGTAGAGATAGACAAGAATTATAAAGAAAAGAATAGGATATCGCTGTATAAACAAATCTGATCACGATCTCCTCAAACCCGCTTTGATACCATGTTAAGTTTATGATCAAATTAAAGCACAGAAAATTAATTCAAAATCAGACACAACAACAGCAGATACCCTGGGAAAACCCTCCTCTTGAGGGAGAAAAACCCAGCAACAATATATCACTTATATATTGAATTTCACCAACAATGATCTCCTTACAAGAGGTCAATTTGCAGACCAAAATATAAGCACCAGATATGATGCAACACAAAAATACAATAAGATAATTCGCTGATGGAGAAACTCAGCCTTCAACTGTGATCTGCACTTGTAAATAAACTCGCACTTGACTTGTGACGAATATGCTTGAATGAATGAATGATAAACAAGGAGAGAACCATCGAATATATATACAATATGGAGAGGTCGTCACTCTTCAAATTAAGTCGGCCATCATAGAGAAAGGCGCCTCTTCATTAAGTCGTATCCAATGAGCAAGAAGTCGGCCACATAAGGAATCGTGCCATTTCAAGGTCGGCTTGATAACAAATGAATTTCTTTATTTAACGTGCCTCTTGAGTGAATCGATGTCTCAATAAATTAAATAGCTCTAAGCTATGATTTAATATATTAACATGAAATAAAGGAGATCGCTGGAAGATAAGACGGACACTGCACTTGAACATCAACAATTTTGTATAGTCGTCCCCCCACTGTCCCCAAATTTGGCCTAAAAATCCGAAAACTTGGGGACTCGTCCCGCCATCCCCCGTCGTCTGTTGTAATGTTCCCTTCTCGTCAGTAATCAGCTCAGTTGCTCATCAGCCTATTCCGAAGGCCCATAGGCTCGTTGAGGTGAAATTAGGGTTTCCATGCTTTGAGGTTTTGTGGCATTTCTTGGTGTTCACTACTTTTAGTAAATACTATGTTTGGCAATGGTCCTGTTGGCAGTACTTCAGTTTGTTCTTATTCTTGTTGGAGCAGTTGGTTTTTTTGGTATAGCTTCCAAAAATGCAGTTTTGATGGCAATTATTAAATACAAGGAAATTAATGTTATGTTTCTTTGTTGACCCCCTTGGCCTAGGAAGTTGACTTTAAGTTGTTTTAAAAGAGGGTCATTGAGGGGGTACGCCTTCATGAAGGAGTTTATTATTTTTAATAAAGTTTTATGTTGCCATGAAGTGGGACGCCACCTTGAGGAGAATTATGAATTTTGGAAATTTGAAAAGTTTCAACTGTGGCTTTTGGCGTACCTTGGTGGGAAATTGAAGAGTCATCTCTTTCTCTTTAAAAATGAAGCTTGCTCCAGCATTTGGTATCCACGAATTTATGATATTGTTATGCTATCGAAATGACATTGTGAATATTTCTTTGAGGGATGCTTACCTCCTAGATTCCAACCAATTTCATGTTTGCAAGACAACACCTAGTTGGTCTTATTGCTGCTTCTCATTCAGACTAGCAGATCGAGTTCAATTGTTGATGAATTTTGGAGTTTTCGTCAATTCTGGTGTTGCTGGTTTGTCTACAGCTGAAAGTGGTTTTTGTTCACAGCTCTTTGATCAGATTGAATATGGTTCTGGGCATTGTTGCTAAATGATTGTTTACTATGGGCGACCCTTTCCACCAAGACTGAGATTTTATTATCAAGAATCTGATTTTTAAAAGAAAATCGCCCCTCCCAGCATTGAATTTCGTGCAAAATGATTGAAGGTATTTTGAAGTTGTTTCTCTATTGCAATTTGGGCACCAACCTCCTAGGAGGCATTTGCATTTGATTTCAGCCATTTCGGAGGTATATTTGGAGAGTTACGAACATTTCATTATTTCTCAGTTTGTTGGTTTTCTTAATCAGATTGTTATAAGTTCAATTTTTGGCTTCAATTTTTAGTATTTGAGTTATTTAGAGCTTGAGAGAATCATTCTTCTCACCTTGCTTTCATTCTATCATTGTAACACATTGTAAATTGCAGATTTCCTAATTGTAAGGTTGAGAATTAGTAGTACTAATCCAACCATTGTTAATTCTGCTTTTACTTGTGCTTCTAATACACATTAAGCACCACTGGATGGTTTGCCGCCAGTGTGGAGAATGAATGTCTAATCTCTCTTTGTACCCACTGTCAAGTGGTGAATCCCCACTCTTGAGTGGATGTCTGCCTCAGCGGATGAATTAGTTAGTTTGAGTTTTCTATGGTTGGTTATCCGCCTAGTTATTTAAGTTTGTAATAGTTACTCCGCCATATGTTAGCACCTCGCCTTCAAAGGGATCTTGTGTGCACATTCTTGGCGTTGAGTTTATTTTACACTTCTAGTTGCAAGCAATTTCAGTTGTTGAGTTATTTGATCCTAGGGATCCTCTGACCATATGCCCGCCCCTCTTCCTTCAGTGGTTTTAGGGCGCATTCTTGGTTAGAGTTGCTTTGATAGAGATTTGGTTTTGGCTCTAACACTAATCAAATTGGCCAAGTGTTGGTTATTGTGTAAAAATTGTGGCAAAAAATTGGTTAGCATATTTCATCTGCGTCCTAAAAACTTGGGGTAAACATTGGCAATTTCCAATTACCAACTCATCTAGTAAGTTTTCCAAATGCAACAAGGGGTTCAAGAATCACTTTGAACATCAATTAGCACTCCAAGAGATACCCAAACCTGCCCACATCACTCCAAAACTGCATATTCGCTCCGTCCAATGTTTTTTATGCAAAGGGCGGCTCAATATTTAATTCATAACTTTCTTTCCTGAACTCCAAAATGCCTTCTACCACTGCCAACCACTACAACAAAACAAGGTGCCACTGTACAGGTGTTTACAGCAACATGGAAAGCCAAAATAGGAGAGAGGGGCGATTTTCTTAGAAAAATAAATGGCAGCCTTTCACCACACAAAATCTCTGCAAAAGGGGTTGCCTAGCTCTAGAAAAGCCATTGGAAAGATACCCACAACTCCAAGGTCAACACATCAGCCCAGGCATCCATTTTGAAGGGGTACGGCCTGCTATGTGAAGGGTATGGCCAGCTATAGGAAATACTTGCAAACTATTCTTTTAAACACTCCCAATCCTCTGCAAACTAAATACTAACCATACCAAAAACCACACTTCAAAAAACCTCATATACCTTCATATTAAAAACCCTAAAAAAGCAATACTTCCTGAAAATCAATGTATTTCCTGAGTGAAAACACCAAACCAGCTAGGATGGATCTTGTACCATCGAAACTAGTGAAGATTGATGAGGATTTTGTCCTCGATTAGTTCTTAAAAGAACGCAATGTTCACTTCAACAACAGCCCGTTATGTGTGCACATTCAAATAAATGAAATGAGAGCCAAAACCCCATTATATAGGGTTGGAGAGAAAAATGGCCCTTTTTAAAAATTCAAATATTTTATTTTCCCTCAAAAAGGCCCCTTCATAATGTTAAACATCTTAAGTCCCCATAAACTTTTCCCTAGGCATCCAACTTGGGGAAGTATAATTTCACTTATTATATTTAACACTAAAGTAAATATTAAAACATTACTTTATAACATTAATGCAAATATTAGAATAATCCCATCCACCTTACGGAATGCACCACCAAGACACTCGAAACAAAAACTGGATGCACCAAGACGCTACTAATATTGAGGAAAGATGCTAGGTGTCAAAACGTACACTTACTAAAAATAGTCGTGTTCTCCAAGAAATGTGGAGAACTCAGTTGCCAAAAACGCAACATAGAACACCACTACCAACTTTAGTGCCATTTGAATGCCAGACAATCGCTAGATGCCAAGAAAACTTGATACTAAGCTCTCCAAGGATCTTGGAATCCCCTAACCATTTCCAATTAGCCTATGGGAACTCTAGTATACGCTATCTGATACAACAGCTAACTAGATTTGAGAAAGGGACATTACAAGTAATAAGTAGGAACTGAAAGAAGTAAATGTCAAGGAACTAGGTGTTGGTGATTCTTTTGGGAATGCAAGTGTTGCAAGACAAGAAATGACAGACCCTTTTGAATTCTCTTCAACCATTCTCAAAACTTATGCAAAAAGCCAATTCAAACCAACAATACCCTTATCACAACATGTGAATATTGTGGACAAATCCAAGTCCAAAAATTTCAACGGGAGCAAACATTGTTGTGTCGTTTTGTATATCTAAATTCAAAGGGCATTACATTAAGGTTTCTAACCATTTTCCAAGCGTGATTGGAAATGGGATTATAGTTTGTGATAAAATAACATTAAAAAGGAGGGCTAAAATGGGCTATATTGTTTAGGGAGGGTGAGGTAAGAGAGAGGGATGCCTCAAAAAGTTCTGATAAATCATCCTGATTTGTTGTCATTTGATAGGATGTATGTTGTGGTAGGAGTGGGTTCTAGTAAATGGAAAAGGAAAGGCCGTAGGTGAGAGGCGAAATTCACTTTCAAGGTTGTTCAAGTTGCAAACACACGAGGACGATGTAGCCAAATTCTTCAATGCTCATGCCATCTCATTTCATGTGGCATGTTCCCCATATTTCAATGATATGTTGAAAAGGATAAACACAACTGGATCCTCATATGCCCCTTTGGAGATCATGGATTACGTACTACCCTCCTCGACAAACAATATTCAAGGGTGAACTTGTTATTGAAGAACACGAGACAAATGTGGCTAAAGAAAAGTTACTCCATCACTATAGATAAGTAGTTTGATTTTCGGTTTCGGTGTCAACCACTCATCAATATTATTGTTACAAGTTCGATTGTCTCAATTTTGTTTTTAGAGCTATCCATTGCTCAAGGAAGAGCAAGGATGTAAACTTTCAATTTTTATTTTAAAGTTATTTTACCTTTGATATTTACTCTTTGATCACACTAACAATGGGAATAATAAGATATGCCAATACAAGCTTTCCTAATCTTGGAAAGATTTATAAGACATTTGATAACATGCTTGGCAAAACGAAACATATAATTCATGGTAAGGGCCCTAGATTGGAATTTTATAAGCATATTAGAATTATGTTGACACAAAGTTGTAACACAATGAACAAGTGATGCACCTAGGGCCATCAAAGTGCCTCCTTGTGATAATGAGGGAAGGGAAGAGTTTATAAAGGTCCTCATAAAGATCTTTCGCATTGAGAATGCATCTAGACTTCAGAAGCTGTAAATTGCATGTATCAATCTTTGAGGTTTGTCATTTAGCAAACCAAAAGCTAACACAAACAAGAATCCTTGTGCTCAAAATGACCCTATTAGACGGTAGACATAGCATAGAAAGGACACAACGAAGTTGAGGATGCTTACCACTTGCCTATTCTCACAAATAGTTAGTTCCTTTGGTGTAGGGAGAATTTGATCCACTTACAACTTCATCCACTTGGTCAAGAGGAATAGGCATATTACTATACAAAATAAGTTAGTTGCAATTGATAGTGCCTTGTATCCTCAAGACAACAAACTCTAGCCACATGTTGGGATGTTTATCTTGAAAATACTAGACACAACAAGCATTAAGTGGGATATGGTTGGATGAGTCACAATTCGATAAAGGGAGTGACTCAAAGTTAGAGGCCAAATTTGATATTGATGGACTAGATGAAGAATAGCAACAGAAGGTCTAATTGTTGTATGTTTAATATCTCATTGTTGTGCCTATAACTGGATATTAGCAGTGTCATCCCGAGTTTCTGAGACGGGGACGGCAGGGGACGACGGGACGGGTCTCCAAGTTCCCAATTTTTCAAGCCAATTTTGGGGACAACTAGGGCACGACAAAGGGCACAGCTATATAAAATATATAAGGAAATTTGTAATATTCATATGAAAACATGGATAAAGCATGCATAATATACATTATAGAACCTTAACATATAACATTTGTGTTCAAAATTCATTCTCAATACTCAATATGCATTCAAAATTCAAAATTCATTGTCAATATGCATGTGAATTGTGATATTAAAAAGTAGCATACAACTTACAAGTTATAATTTATAAACTTCTAACAAAAGCCCAAAGGCTACACTACTGCCATATAGTTTTACAATATGATATGAAAATCAGAATACGAAAAAACAAAGTGCACTGCTACCCCTAATTTGCATTTCCCATCACTGGATCAAAATCAAAGTCCTCGTTTGAGTCACTGCCACTATGATGGTCTGCCTCAGCCAACGAAATCCCAACCAATCCCTTTGGTGTCTCCTCCTCATCAACTTGGGCCACGTCTTCAAGATCAATCTCCCACCGTAAAGTTGGAGAATTTCGATACTCTGGAGTCTAATGATCCTAAATCCAAAGAGTGCTATGCACTACCACTAGCTTCTCTGCTCGTCTAGAGGTAAGTCTATTCCTCTTGAGGGAGTGGATAAAGCTATATGTGCACCAATTCCTCTCTGCAACAGAGGAACTAGCAACTTGTTCAAGGAGGCAAGTGGTGAGTATCTTCAATTATGGTGTATTCCTCCCATGCCATCTAGTCCAACTCTAAATTCAATTAGGCCATCTAGTCCACTCTAAATTCACCATCATCAATTGTAGAGGCTCAAGCATCATCTCCAATAAGATGAAGTATGTGGCATACCTATTTCATTAAAAGGCAAACACAATAGAAGGCTCAATGTACTTGGAAATTCAAAATTGGAATACAAATGTTTGAAGTTTCAAATTTTGAAAGTGAAACAAAATGAAGTGGCATACCTTGTCTCAACAAGTTTGAGGAACTCCTTTCAAAATGTCCTAAAGAGAGCAAGTGAGGTGTGGTGGTTGCAAATGAACATTTGAATTTCTCTAGCTTCTGCCACCACCTGCTTCACCCAATCTAGCTTCCCTATGTGTTTCAATGCATTATTCAATGCATGAACACAATATGGCGTCCAAAAGATGTGCTTGTAAGCACCCTCCACCATCAAACCAGCTAATTGGCACACACGTGCTGAATTGATGATCACTTGTACAACATTAGCAAGCCCAACCTCCTCTATGGCATCTCTCAAAATGGTAAACTAGAATTTTGCATCCTTACACTTCCCCAAAAAATCCATGGCTTTGAGAAAATAAGTACCAACAAGGCATGTAACTATGATATTGATGAGTGGACAATGTCTAACATCAATCCACCCATCCATCACAATAGAGCAACCTTTCCTCATCCAAGTTTGCCTCATATCCTCCATTAGCATCTTAACTTTGGAATACTCTTTGTCTAGGAGGGTAGTGTTTAGCTTATGATCTCCAGGGAGTATGAATGAAGGACCAATAGTGGCTACATCTCTAATCATTTGTTTGAAGTAAGAGGAACGGGCCACATAAAATGGGATGACATAAACAAATAAGAATTTGTCAATGGAAGACTTTGTAGCTTCTCGTGCTTGCATATTAAACATAGCTTCAACTAAAGCTCCCTTGTCACTACCACTCATCTTCCTCTTTCCTCTTGTGGCAGCTTCACTACTACCAATTGTGGATGGCGTAGGCATAGATTATTGTGCACTTGCAAAAGAAGGTATCAACATTGTCACACCTTGAGCCCCCATGTCCACCTCCATTTGCAATCTATGACACTCTATCTTCTCATGTTCTTTTAAATCTGCACACATTTTAACTCCACAGCCCAAAACACCCAAAAATGAGACCGTACCCTTGTGTAGCTGCCTCCAAAATCTTTCTTGCAAACATGACAATTTCACACCCTACTTCCTGTTGATGTGATTTTTGTGACCACACCAATCAGCAGAACAAAGTTGTCCGAAGGCTACTCCATTCTCTCTTGATCAAAGTATTCCGTGCGCTAAGATTGCTAGAGAGATCGCACGTTCAACTCCAAGGTTCCAAAATGCTTTGGAATACCCTCAGTTGGTTCGTTGTGAATTGCTGTTTTTACAAGGGGACTTACACAATTGTTCTTAAGGTTTGCAGTTGACAACAGACAGATGATTGGAAGGGGTTTTACGCAATGCGAATGATTTAGCAATAAGGTACATTTTCCTAAACTAACCAGAGATGAACGGAATTGAAATGAGTGCAAGGGTAAGAAGGTTCTAGATTCTATTCTAAGGCAGGACGTGGGATCAATCTCAACAGCTTCAACCAAACTCTGCTCCACCTCACGCTGGACAGCTATCGGCGAAGCTTTTGGAATTCCAGCTCACGAGAAGATGATTTACAAATCAAGAGAGCGTGCTGAGCGAATGTACGCTTCTACATTCGAGAGGTGTGCAGAGGTGATCAACATTCGCTGGATGAACAAACCTAAGCCCTCTCGTACAAAGTTGCCAAGACCGATTATATCAGATGATTTGAAGCAGGAGTATTGTGACCTAATCATGATGCTGAGTAGAGTTGGAGGTTGCCCTCAGGCATTTTTTTTTAGCCTTGGATGTTTTATTACATCAACCTCGTGCTAGAAGGAAAAGAGCACATCAATTGGGCTGTGATGATTAGTGATAATTTGCACGAGCAACTCCTGAGTTTGAGAAGAACGAAGACTTTCTATATGGGCTCCTACATTATTTACTTGTTGGCTCGTATGACGAAGTATAGAGGGATTTCATATAAGGAGCCTGTTGGTTGTGGTTCTCATCAATTCAAAATCTATGAGGCTTGTCCGCAGCTGCACTTGACAAGTACCACCCACTACAAGCGTGTCAATGATGCCTTTACCATGCACATCACGAGGTCACTTCAAGAGCGTACACATCATAGAATCTCGAGGGAAGGTCAGGAGTTAATTGAAAGATACAGGTGCTGGTTCATACAGTTTCCAAAGTTTTCTTACATCAGGCTGTAGGGTTTTTCCTCATATCCATATAGGCTGCCTAAGTACCCAACCAATAGAATTTTAATGTTAGAGATATCTAGGCAACTAGTTGCCTACGATAAGATTCAGAAGAGAAAGAAGAAGGGAGGAGTTGACTTCCCTATTGTCATGGGTAATTCAGACGAAGTGTGTCCTTCACTTCAGGCAGCTAAAGAAGCTGAAAGTGAGCTTCAATTCTTTCATTTTTCCTATCACACCAGCAGACAGCACTATGACCCACATAGCAATATCAGATGGATACTGTCAAAAGAGTTTAAACATAAGGAAAACATTGAGGATTATTGGGCTGGTACATCAGATGAGGCTGAAGTTAGGAAAAGAATGTTCTCTAGGTTGCCATTGAGTATGATCAAGGAGTGTGAAGTCATTCCAGTACCAGACCAGGTGGATGAGGACATGAACGTTCTCCATCCAGATTATGAGGCAGTAAGAGATACACCGCTTCCACTCCCCGATTGGTCAGAACCAGAGATAGCTGATTTGGACACGCTTTGCATTCCAGTCATGACATTTACAAGAGCATGGGTTGATAGGCACGTGAGCAGACTGAAGAATAGGTCAATTCCTTTGACTTACAACTTGATGGGAGATCACAGGACACCCACTACCAACAGGAAGAAACAAATTAGTCGAGGTCCAGAATCTCGAAGGAAAGAGCCAATTCGACAAGAGCCTGTTCAGCCGGAGCCTCCGAGAGTTGTAATTGAGTCACCCACGCCATTGGAGACACATTCTCCAAGTATACAGGAGGTTTCTCTTTTCGCTGATCAAAGAAACGCATTGAACCAGGAACAAGAAGTACATGAAGAAAAACAGCCACCACGTAGAGAGTCAGTTGGCCAGAGCGTCAACGCACCTACTAGAGATGATCAACAGGATGATGAGGAGACTGCTACTGATACACATTTTCAGCATGAGTTAGAGATGGCTCTGGAGGATGATGCAGTTTCAGGAGATACTCAGCTATTAGAGGCCGATGAGCCTCGCCAGAATGATATTGAAGTTGAACAAGTCCGTGAAGTAGAGGCAAGAGAGGAGCAGCCATTTGTTATTCAGCAGGTTGTACCTGATTGGCTCAGAGATAGAATGAGAAGGAGCCCCAGTGAGGAAGTTGATCCAGCAGTTGAGATAGAAGAGTTTTTGAATAGGATCAGCGCGCCTCCACCAAAGAAGAGAGCACGAAATTTTTTGAAGATTTCAACTGATGAGGGTGGTTCTCGCACCCTTCATATTGCAGTGCCACAAGTGGATTGTGATCGGGATGAAGCAGTGCCACAGAATTACGTGATCACAACTATGGAGTTAGGACGTCCCACCGGTGCACAAATTGTGGAGGAATGTGATAACTCCTATCAGGCACTTAAGGATAGATTGTTCAAGACTGAAGGAAAGTATAAGAAATTGAAGCAAGAACATAAGACATTGATAGGATCTATGCAGCACTTATCTCGTCCTTGTGGGCAAGAGAATCCAGCACTTGAGCTTCCAGCCGAGTTATCTAGAGAATCAGTTAATGGCTTGGAGGATTTGAGGAAGATGGCACAGGAGGCAGATAAATTGGTTACTAGAGTTCGTGCCGAGACAGAGAAGTTTATGGAAGACCTTGCTCATGCTTACCAGCAAGCTTCCAGCATTATGGCACGTATGGAGGCAGTTGATCAAGCCTGGGGTGATGCTTTTGTTTATCAGAGCAAAGTTATTCAGCGTCTAGAGGCATTGATGCATACTCCTTTGCAAATGTTGATTGATGGAGGGATTATTCAGGAAGGTGATAGGTACAATTTTGCTGGATGGTACTCTTCAGTAGTCACGGGACGTGGTTTCTTCGATGCAGCACGAGCGGATTCAACTAGAGTTCGGAAGGCTATGATGAACATCATTGATGGAGCCCAGAATACTTTGGAGGCAATCTTTGCTAGACGGCTGAATCCCGACGAGGTGACTACTGATAATTTGAGGAGTAGGCTGGCACCTTTCTTTTCAAAGGTGAAGACCTTTGTGCAGGATGACTTTGAGAATATTTCCACTTTCTCCCACTTGATTCAGAATACGCAGGATGCTTTAACTGCTTGGAGAAAATCTTGCACAAGGCACGGATAGTCAATCATGGTGCTAGAGTTTCAGCTTGATTGTATTCCACCGATTTCAGTCCAGGGGTTTCAGGCTGTGCTTGCTAGGTTCATTGAGTTTGCAGCCAGGGAGAAGGAGAACGGGAATGCACTACTAGATGATGACCTTCTAGAAGATTGATTATGGGCATTAATTGCCTTTACTATTTTGGGAGTGAGTGGGAATCTTTAATTCATTTATTGTACCACTCCCCATTCTGGCAGTTTTTAGGGTTAGGGCTGAGGTGGCTTAATCTGAGCCATTCTTTTGATTGTAATCCGAGCCGTCCATTGGACTGGGCTATCTATAAAAGGGGGAGTCCCCCTCATTTGTAATTCATTAGAAATTATATTAGACATCGGACTAGAGACTAGAGCGGAGAGAGTGATAGTATAATTGTGTAGTTTAGCATAGCATAGTTTGGAGGAGAAGGAAAGTTTTCCTTTGAAAACTTTTGTAAGAGATTGTTGTGTAAAACTTTCATAATAGAAGATCCTTTCATTGATGGTGAAATTCGTCTTTGTTATGGATAGCTAGCAAGGTTTCTTCATCCCTTTTATTCCAAGTAGCATAACGTAGCTTGAAGTAGAGTAATTTTCATTTCATGCAAGTAGATATTAGTTGTGGATTTGTGGCGTCAATCGAGGCAACTTCGTTTTAGTCCATACCACTAGCAGCTTGCTGACGGCAAGTTTGCCTTGCGTGGTCAACTGGAGAATTTAATAAGCCTAACTTCAGTTGCAATTCATATCTTGGTATGCGTCATCTTGACGGTATCTTGGTGTCGGATTGTAGCTTGAAAATTTCTTGCTATCCCCTTGAAGATTGCACCAACTTTGTGTAAGCTGTCCAGCGTGAGGTGGAGCAGAGTTTGGTTGAAGCTGTTGAGATTGATCCCACGTCCCGCCTTAGAATAGAATCTAGAACCTTCTTACCCTTGCAATCATTTCAATTCTGTTCATCTCTGGTTAGTTTAGGAAAACGTACCTTATTGCTAAATCATTTGCATTGCGTAAAACCCCTTCCAATCATCTGTCTGTTGTCAACTGCAAACCTTAAAAACAATTGTGTAAGTCCCCTCATAAAAACAACAATTCACAACGAACCAACTGAGGGTATTCCAAAGCATTTCGGAACCTTGGAGTTGAACGTGCGATCTCTCTAGCAATCTTAGCGCACGGAATACTTTGATCAAGAGAGAATGGAGTAGCCTTCGGACAACTTTGTTCTACTGATTGGTGCGGTCACAAAAATCACATCAACACTTCCCCTTGAATTTTTTTTCTTTTAATCCACAAGTAACATATTGGAGAAAAGATTTTTTCTTGCTCAAAGGGTACTTTGCATATATTTCCATGATTTTTGAAGGGCATTTAAATGGATTTGGTTGTTGTCAACTACCACCCTCACCACTTCCTCTTGTATTTCTATTAACTATTTCCACTTCATTCTCACTTCCACTCCCACTCTCACTGTTGCTCATGTTTTGACTTTCAATGCAATTTTAAAATGAAAAATGCAAAGAAAAAAAAAAAATTCAAACATTTAATGCTTCAAGATTTGAAAAAAATTTGGAAAAAAAAAAGAAATGAAAAGGCTTACCTCTGTAATGTCCCCTTGTTAAACTTATCCTAGAAACATAAAATGCACAAGTTAGGACATATAATTTGTTTAACTAGCACATCATTTTTCTCATGTAAATTGCCTTCAAGACCTGCATACATCATCTAGGGCATAAACTAACATGATCAATTATGACTTATTACTCTTGATTGGAATAGACCTTCACCTTGTTTCCACTTTCCTAACCTCTTTGGATGGTAAATTTGTTGTGCCAAGGGCACGTGCACGGTCTCTAATTGGACTCCCTCAAGGTTTCCTACCTATCTTGGGACCATCCATCAACGGACCGTTTTACCAGCCTTTCCCTCCACAAACTCCCTATCCTGATTGAGTGCTAGCGAAAGGGAATTTTGACCCGAAGTCTATTCTTCAAGGTAAAGTCATAGTAGCTTAAGGAAGCACAATAATTGTTTTAAGCAACAATATTGTGAAATATCCATTTATTTCTATATGTGGAATTTGTCATTCACTTACGTTGTAGAGATGAACTCAACATATATCTATTGATTGCAAACATGTCATTTAATCTTTCTATGCATTCACTTATCCTATTGAATTCACAATTCATCAAAGATTAGAACATTCACTGATATTGATTCTAATAGGGTATGAGTTACGCATTACACCGTAACCCCCTATAATAGGACTGGAATTCAATTATATAAACCTCAATGTTGTATTAGTTGATTGAGGATACTTACCTTTGATCGTCGTACTAACTGGACTTCTTCCAAACTTATCTCCCTGAGCCCGATCCGTCTTCTTTCTTTGATGTGATGACGTATCTTCCTAAGATTCAATTGTTCTTGTTTCTTTGCACTCAAAAGATATTGTTAGTGTAACTCAACAAATAAGAATCTATTATTCGTATCACATTTATTTATAAGGCTCGATAATTGCTGCAAGCATCATTATTACATCTATATTAAGATCTATATGCATATGATTATTCCTGATTGATTTACAATAATTACCTTTGCCTGAATATATACATATGTACGTACATATTTGTATATATACATATACATCTATATATTTATAATCATATTCAAACTTACTTTCCAATATATAATTACTGATACCTTCAAACTGCTTCCCCAATTATATTATATTACTTTCTGGATGCATATATCTCTTGTAGATCTGTATATGTTATCTTTAAATTGTTAGTTTTATGATCAGATTTAATGCACAGAAATTTAATTCAAAATCAGACACAATAACACAGCAGATACCCTGGGAAAACCCTCCTCTTGAGGGAGAAAAACCCAGCACCAATATATCTCTTATATATTAGTTCTTGAAGAGAACACTTGTACAATTGAGGCCAATGAGAGAGGCCAGAATAAGTATCAACAGTTAATAGTATCACAGATTCTATTACATATAATCTGCTATCTCAGAACTGAATACTTCATCAATGATTCGCACTTTACATATGATAAACTCACACTGCTTCTTCTAATGGATTCGCACTTGAGATAAGACAATGATAGAACAAAACTGAATGCTGAATGGAAATAACTCAATGACTATAAATACAAGAGAGGATGAGAGACGCATCATTTCATTAATCTCAAAGTCGGCCTCCAAGAAGAATCGCGTCCAATAAGTAGTAGGTCGGCTTCATAAGAACTCGTGCCTTTTAAAATAAAACGTGCCTCTTCATAATGTCGGCTTTACCATATAAATAGCACCTCTTAAATATTTGTGCCTCTTCAAGAATAAACATCTCTTATAAATTAAATAGCATTAAGCTATTATTTAATTTATTGCAAATAAGGAGATCGCTGGAAGAATACTCCTGACGCTGCATCATAAACATCAACATAAATCACATATTATATCTCTAAGGTGGATCCTCCTAAAATCATACTTGTATTTCTGTCATCGGTTGCTGTTCATATGTCTGCCTTTAAACCTGATTGTGTCCAGTTTCCCTGAACATGGAGATATCATTTGATGCCTTCTTTCTTATTCTCCATTCCCAAAACACATCAATGGATCACATTAATTAGATAAATATTTTTAACTGTAAATTGCATTCCACAATAATTTATCTATCAAAAAATATAAGTTACAACATATATTCATCAACCATATTATATTTAATATATATAAATATATATATTTATCATATATGTATCAGATATATATGTTAATTACCAACTATTATTAAATCCTTAATTTATCTATCAATCCTTGGCCATTGATTTCAGAGTGTATTTATTCACATTTATTATTAAGCATTCATTCATTCTTATTTAATTTCTGACTACTTACCTCACTTATTACTAAACTCATGAAACATTTACTTATGTTGCTGCTATTTTGTCTGCACGCATTTCTTTCCTTTATCAGCCATGATAATATTCTTCCTGTGGATAGTATATTTATCTTCCTAGTATACTCCTCCCTTCCAGCCAGCCACGATACTATCTTTCTTCCTTTCTTCCACCGTCATCCTCTTTTCTTGAAACGATTCTTATTAAATATTGAACTTTTGCTGGAGGAAGGGTCACGTCCATGGTCAAAGAGTTTTCCTTGAGTGAAACGTTGCTTCCCTTGGAATCAAGATTATTCTAATCATTACTATTGTTTGTGCAAGGGAAACGATACTTAAAAGGTCATTTTTAGGTTTAACAATGATTTATATTTATGAGAATATTTGTATAGTATATGCAGGAAGTATAAATAATGATTTATATTTATTTTTATGAGAATATAAGTGTAAGATCTGTAGTATTATAATTTTGATCTTATTTAATTTTATTTTTATTTATATTATAATGATTGGAATGGTTAATATTTATATTTATGTATATTTTAAATATTTTGTATTGTTACTTTTATATTTATGTATATTTTAAATATTTTGTATTGTTACTTGTGAACATTTATTTATCTATAAAACATGATATTTATTTGTTTATAAAACATAGGCATGATCAGGTGTTAATGATTGTAAATATTAATTTATTCTATTTGATAATATTATTCATAATATTTAAACGGTAATTACATATTTTTATAATTATAGTATTATCTTGAGAATTGTAGTTATAACAAAATTGTTGATATATATATATGTTATTTGTTATTTATTTGCATTTATATTCTAATATGTATTGTATTTACTTATTTGTATTTCAATGCTTAGTAATTTTAGTGTTCCATTTCGGGGACATGACAACCTCTTTGAAGGATTTGCAGCCCCAATTGCCCTAGATTCAATCTCTTGACTTTCTATTACCTGTTGTTCCTCCTCTTGTAATTGTTCCTCCTCTTGTAATGGGTAGCTTTAAACCCTACAGCTGCTCCTATATTTTCTTCTCATACAAATGTTCAAATGACTCAAAATGGTGAGTCTATTCCTCATAAGGGCAAGTTGGAAGGTGAGGGCCCAAAAGACAATAAAAATATTTATTTTTTTTAATTTGAAAGTGTTTTTCTTTCTTTTTTTAAAATAAAGGGTCTAGGCAGGGGATGGCCAGTTATCCCCGAGACAGTCGGGGGGCGTCCCAGACATCCCCATCCGTCCTCGGGACAGCTGATCGTCCCCTGCCTCAAACCCCAAAGTCCCCGGGCTTCTGAGACGTTTCCCTGTTTTTTTGCAAATTTGGGGACATCTAGTGGATGTCCCCTAGCCGTCCCTCTATCCCTGGGACAAGGATGGGTGTTTTTGGACCAGAGGCATGTCCCCAAGTAACGCTAGCTATTAGCATTTGGGCCTTTTTTCGTTATATATTTGTAATGAAAACATGGAATTTATATTGCTGCTATATCTGAATCAATGAACACTGAACATTGACTCAAATTTGATACATTATCAATTTATCATTTATGTTAATGTCTAAAATTGAAACTAGATGTCATGTACAGCTCACTTGTAAAATTTTCAGTATATCTATAATTATAATATACTGGCATCCCCTTCCATCCCAAAAACAAACCTCCCAACACTATTATCCGCAAAAAGCATCTCCCCACCCCTTGCTGTCACCACCCTAGAAATGATGTGAAGCATAGATAGAAATAAAAAGAAAAAGGCTTGCCTGCATGATAAAAAAAGGACTGAATACAAGAGGGCCTACCTAAAAGTGGAATGGCCATTACATGCCAGAACAGAAGGTGATTTCCAACCAAAAGGAAAGACAACTGGATGGCAGTTGAATAACCATTGACAACATATGAACAGCCTAAGGAGTGAGAACAGCCATACTTGTACAGATGACTTTAAAAAAGGCTTTTACAGACATAATGACCACAAGTAAGAAAAATATATAAGATCAAAGTCATTTAAGTAGCTGGGACTAAAAATAAATGAATATGTAAAAACATAAATACAAATAAGGACCCATTCTCAGCTAAAGAAGAAACCCTGCTTGACAAGGGAAAATGAGTTTGATCAAATTAAATGAAGAGGCTGAGGAAAATGAAGTCTGAAGATGCTGTAAAGAGCAGACCCATATCATACAGTGGAAAAATGAGAATAAGGGGATGCTCAACCAAGTCCTCCTTTTGGCATAAGAAAATACAGGAACACAAAACTGGATGCCTAGAAGTACCCCCAAAATCCTAGGAATGCAATTCAAATAGGAATATAGCACAGAAATGACAAAGAGGTGAAGGAAACAGGTAGACATGGATGGGGAACTGAAGGGTGGTGTTCTATGGACTACAGGAAATGATTAGGAGTAAATAAAGATGTTCAAACACCATCACCTTAAAAAGTTATATACTCATTCTACCAAAATATAGGAAGAACATATGTACCTGCAGCTGCTGCTGACTGAACAAATGATGTAATTCAGAATCTGGGGATGCAATCAATTCAATTAGCTCATTTTGGTTCTCTTGCACACCATCAGATAGGTCTGCTAATGAAACTGTAATCTGTCAATGCAGCAACCCAATTGTATCAGCATTGTTTGTTCTCTAAACAACTATTTACAGCATTCAAATTTCATTTGTGATCAGAAGGAATGAAAACATCACAATCTTTGATTATTCAAATATACTAGAAATCATCCATCCTCAAAATGAAATTTCTATTTCCAAAATCTGCAGAACAATAGCAACAATGAATACAGTACCAATAGGAAACCATGAAAAGACTTACATGCATGCAACGAAGAATAAGCTCAGGTATGCAGCATCTACGGCAGATACCCAGGACAATAAACTTTGCAGGAGCTTCTTGGGAACCCTCCTTATCATACCAGGCATCGAGTTGGAAGACCTCAAGTGCAACCCCTACTTGGAAATGTTCCAGCTCACCTAACATTCAGAAAAACAATAGAAAATCCATTGTCACACAAGTAGGAATTTATTCTTATGTCACTTTTATTGAGCTTAATTCAGTGTGTAAACAGTAAACAACTTCTTGTTAACATGAAAATAAGAAATGCCTTGTTTTCATGTGACTTATTTAGAAATTGAATAACCATCACAAAAATCCTACAAACTCCTTGACCTGTGATTTACCTGTAAGAAGAAAATAATATAAGCACCCAATAAAATATAATATGCAACAATATTTAGTTCAAATGTATTCATTTGATCTTGAAACCATCTTCACAAAAATGTTTCTTGACATGAAAAAAAACAAGAATATTCCAATTTTACATTTGAACATGGCAAAGATTAACAAGAAAACATGAACAAGATACCTTTAAATGCAGCTGCCATAATAGATGCAAGAAGACCACCATCCTCTCCTATACAAGGGCCAATTCCATCACCTTTCACTGCCAAGCAACGTAAAACAACCTCAATGCAGTACTTGTCTCCCGTGCAGATAGAAACATCAACCTGCCAAATGAATTGATTTTAGATTCAAAGTTAATGCTATCTCTATTGCTGATGAAACACTGACATAAAAAAAAAATGAAATAGTTGCTGATTCCAACATCCTTACATATATGAATTATTATTCCTTTACTTATTGTTAGAACATATAATTTAATCAAATGCCAATACTTATTGACCATCACAACTGAAGGAAATGCAAGAACAAGAATCTGGTGGTAAGATATATTTTTATAATGCTAATTGTAAATATTGCACCTTTGCAATGGTTTTCAACATCGTAGCAAAACTCTATAAAAAATCACAATAACTTGCAACTAAATGGCACTCAAAAAGTTCAGGGATCCAATCTAAATTGGATCGCCAATTTTTCCCCCACACCTGGGCACAATTTCTAATGCATCAAAAAATTGGCAAAATTCACATTTTAACCATGATTTTATCAGAAATTGCAATTACACCCCAACTTAATCTGCAAAATATTGACTTAATCCCAATTTGATATGAAATTGAAACAATGCATTTTTTCTCTGTTTTTATGAATTTTTTGGTGTTTATTTATTTACTGTTCTTTTCCTTACAAATTGAAAAAATATTTATCTTCTGGCTTCCTAAGTCAACCCCAAGAAAGATTTTTGCTACAGAAGGAAATGTACTGGATATTATTTTTTAATTTACATTCAAAAAACCTTAAAGATTGGAAAAATATTACGGTTACCTTTTCACAAATTGGCCTACTGTAATGTCCCTAGGGTTTCTCTGCTCTAGGGTTCCAAATTTATTTGATGGACAAAATCAACTTGGAAAAGATAAATTAATCACACATAAATTCATCACTTTTTGTTTAGCTCCAATTCATTCTTATAGAACTATGTGGCTTTGGGGCAACTAATATATCATGTGTACTACGACCGCAAAACCCACAAACTAATTTCTTTTCTTCTTTGCTCCTGCACTTGTTGGCATAATATCCCAATTTGCTATAATGGTAACATATCAGTTTTTGGCTTCTTCCTATTCCTTGACCACTTCTATCGTTATTGCAATAGCTTCCCCTACCATCTCCTTGTCAATGATCATCATGATAGCTTGTGGAGGGCCACGCATCTTGAATTTGAGGTATTGCATGATTGATAATTTGATATCATTAATCTACCTTTGATTTTGCGTCCATTTCAGTTCTTAGTAACCATGATCTACTTTATAGAAGGTTCCTTCTACCAATCCTTGTGCCATGGGCCTTTGTCATCTCTTGTCATGCCCCCGAAATTGTAATGCATTGAAATGCAAATAAATGAAAAGAATAAATAACAAAATACGTATTAGCAATTTAATATTAATATAATTATAATTATCATGAGATAATATTACAATTATAAATATAATATTGACAATTTAAACATCATTGTAATTATAATTATCATAATATATAAATACTAAAAGATATAAAAAAAAGAAACTAATATCAAAACAATGCTAATAAATATATTTTAAAGAAACATTTAATATAGAATATATTATTATCTGCAGCGATGAAGTTCCATCGCATATGATATAGAAACATAAGCAATGACGGATCCATTAAAGACATTGCTGCTTGGGCAGTCAGCGACTGTGTACAGAAAATCATATCAATAAGAAAAAAACCATCCACAATGAAGCGACCCCTAAGGCAGTGCTTAAGGAATATTATTGAAAAGGTGTAACTTTCCATAAGTGCTCACTAACAAAAGAGTATGACTCTTTCTAAGTGATCGCACCCCTTCTCCAAAGTGGGAGAAGATATAACTTCAGATCTTATAGAAGATAGGGAGGCATCGAATGGAATGGGGAAGAAAAAGAGCACAGATAGATGGAACAGAAATAGAAGGAATAAGAACTGCAGATATAAAAAATAGGAAGGAGATCTGCACTCATACAGCAGCAGAAACATTAATATGATATACTCAGATTTGGAAGAAGAGATAGGTATGAGAAAGAAGATAGCCCAAAGGAAGATGGGTGAAGATAAATGATAAATCAGTAAGGGAAGTAAGTTAAATATAAGTACATATACATGTGTGTGTGTGAGAGATAGGTATGAGGAAGAAGATAGCCCAAAGGAAGGTGTCTGTCTGTCTGTCTGTCTGTCTGTCTGTCTGTCTGTCTCTGTGTGTGTGTCTGTTTGTCTGTCTCTGTGTGTGTCTGTGTCTGTGTCTGTCTGTGTGTCTGTGTGTGTGAATCATATACAATTATGCAATAATGATGCTTGCAACAATTATTAATCCTTAGCCGTAATTATCCCATTGAAACTAATCTCTTGTTTCTCTTTAAGCCATATCTACACACATACAGGCGAGAACATAAAAGGAATCAGTGCAGTTCATCATAACAGATCGCTACTACCATATATATTCTATATTTAGGTGTATCTGTTTTGCAATCATTATTTACATATGTATGCATATTGTTTATATGATAATAAGATTGTTTAAATGATTTCTTGTGATAGAATAGGTGATTTGCCTGACTATTTGAAACCCATCTAGTAGGATGGGCCTGGAGCGGAGTGGAAGTTAGGCAAAGAGCCGATAGAGCCCACTTACGAACCCTGCCCAACTCCTTAGATGGAAAGTGTCTTCCAGGAGTCATGGCCGTGATGGGGAAAGCAGATACAAGTCCCAAGGGGGAGGGTTGTGGTATACACCTTCTTAGGCTTGGCATATGGCTTCGGGCGGACCCATCATGTCCCTTCTCCCACAATTCTGATATGTTTGCTGTGTTAATAATCTATGGATGTAATGCAATTGTCTAACCCTAACAAGTATATATATACTTATTTGCATATACTGTTCATGTGGTGAATGCAAGATCCCAATCCAAAATTACTTCATTAGAAGGATATTTATTTAATAAGGTGAAACCCTAACCCTGATTTGCTGCAATTTGTGATCAATAGGTGAACTCTAGGGCAAAGCAAGATAGGGGACATTACATCTCTAATCATTCTCTAGCAACATGGATCATAATCATCTTCCTCCAATAATATTAGGCAATCACTATCTACAGATTCCACTATATACACTAACCATTTTTCTAGGGGCTTTTTCAAAGTCCACTATTAATGTGACAAACCTTCTTGTGCCTTCTATCATCAAACACTCATCTCTTAGATGTCCCTATCTAATACAATAGGTACGCCAAAATTTATTCCTTCTAATTGGGGGGAAACTTTCGCTCTTCTCATCTTTCGCTAGAATTTCCTATTTTAGTCTTTAGTTTTTTCCAATTTTAGTTGAACCTTTTCAATCTCATCCTTTCCTAATAACCATTCTCCCATCTCCATGACTAGGATTCAATTCTAGTGGACACCTCCTCTATCTCCTCATCTCTAGAAAACGATTTTCGATCAACTAATGCCCTAATCTAGGTGGTCAGCCCTGATATAAACCATTCAATTCTTTGGTTTTTTGACAATGATTGCTCCACTCCCAAACTGCACTTTCGAACCTTTGGTCATAATTTGTGATTGATTCATTTTTTCCCTAAATCATATCCTTCATCTTACTTACACTTTTTGATGGAACATCATGAGAAAAAAAATATATCAATAACAATTTACTCAATTCTTCCCATGTTTTGCCACATTCAAGGCATTCTTTCATGCACCATTTTAACACATCATCCCAAAGTGTACCTACAAAATCAAACAATTTGGTCTGATCATCATTAATCCTCGATCATCTTTAGTGAGATTCCAACATGAATAGGTGTTATGTGGCCTCTTTAGTATCTTTCGAAAAGTAGGGAGTTTAGTCCTACTGATAGCCATAGCTACATGAGGTGAAGAAGTTTTTAATCTAGCTTTATGTAGTTTAGGGCGGGTCCTTCCTCCTAGTTCTCTACTCTTGGTTGTTTTTCTTCTTTTCCTCAAGCTCCCTTTACTTGGTTCCAGTCCTTTGTTGTTTAACTTGCCTCTCAATTTTGCATTTATCTTTAGACCATCAAATCTCAAAATAATATCTTCCAAGTACTTCAAAATCTCTTATACAATCACTTCTTGCTCCCACTTCTTCTATCCTAAGGAAGGATTCACTATATGCATCCTCTTTAGAAACATTTCTCCACTTACGTGTCATGAGTGTTGACACTTGGTCCGGAAGGCTCACCTCCTCATAGTGTTCCTTCAAGGTGCAGGATGTGTGTCTTTTGGTAACTTTACATTAGCTAATAGATTATCTTTATTAGCACCTAAGTTTGGCAACTTTTCGTTAGCTAATAGATTAGTAACTCCATCATTGGGGTTGTTTCTTTGAATATCTCTAAGGTCTCCATGGCAAACTCCAAATTTTTACTAACATCCTTTATCATACCCTTACAATTTTCATCATCTTCTATATGGATATTAATTTATTTATTTCTTCCCTTCTCTACATCCCATCATACCTACTCACTTCTATATATTCAATGTGCTCATTTTAGAGGTTGGGGTTACCAATTCCTCAAACCCATTATTTATAAAACAATTTGAAGCAATGAAACAAATTCTTCATCAGCAATTAATCCTCAAGCTATCCATTTTATGGGTTCAACACTACTACTTCTAAGCCTCTCCCTTTCCACCGCATCTACAATGTCTTTCATTTGAGGTTCAAAGTCATTCATACTTGTCATTTTCTCATTATTTTAACTGCTCCATCATTTTGATTAAATTTTTCTTTATTGTTTGAATTAGGGTTATGGACCCCTCTACTTCTTCAAAGGTAGTGAGTGCCATGTCCATTGAGCACCCACCTACCCCAATACTAGGGTTTTCCTCGATTGCAGCTCTCCTGACACACTCTCTTGATGCCTCTCACACCTTTTCTATAATTTTCTGATAGCTTTCCTCTCTTTCTTGGGTTTGTTCCAACCTTCTTTATTCTTCTATGCCACGATCATCTTCTTATTCTCTTCCAAACCCATCTTGATTTCAGCAATAATTTCTCTTCCTCTCTTGTTATTGCCCTTTCCATTAAAACAATTAATTGATTTTTATCCATCCTTAATCCCCTTTTTAGTTCATCCCAAGCCCAAGGAAAAACAATATTTGGCCAAACTCAACAAAGCCCATATCATTCAAGACTTGCCTCATATACAAGAAAAACAGGAGTTGTGTGTTTGTTGTTTGGCTTTAAACTAGAAGAGGAAATCATTTCCTACAAAAAGTGCACGACATGCTAAGAGGCTCTTTGACCTCATTCATACAGATCTCTATGAGCCTTCCTAGAAATCTCTCACTACCCTCGATTCGAGCTATTTCCTACTATTGGTGGATGATTTCTTTAGGAAGATGTAGGTTTACTTCTTGAAAAAGAAAAAAGTATGATTGCTATGGTGCATTCCAAACTTCATGGAGTTTGTAGAGACATTTGCAAGGCTTTGAATCAAGGCTCATTAGTTTGATAATTGGAGGGAATTCACCTCCACCAAATTCAAGGAATTCTATGAAAAAAAAGGTATTTGGTGCCAATTAACCACACCCTACACTTTGCAATGAAATGTAGTGGTTGAAAGGAAAAAGAATGTGCTCTAACAATACAATGGAGGAATTATGAACACATTGTTTTTTCTCATCAACGAGAATCCTTGAAACATCACAGTAGAAGAAGCTTGGTTCAATCACAAACCTAAGGTACATCCTTTTCGTGTTTTTGGTTCAACCAATTACACATTAGTTCCTAAATAGAAAAGGCATAGTTTTAGGACTCGGACTTGGCAGCCCAAAATTTTCACTCAGACTCGGGACTTAGGATGGACTCGGCAAAAAAATCGGCATGGACTTAGGAAAAAAAAAAAACTTATAATTACACAAAAAAGAATAAATTAATGCAATTAGACAACATAAAAGCCTAATTTGTAATGTCCTCGTTTTCCAGCTCGCCAAACAAACATTAATTTAATTATTTGATATTGCCTGGCAAAAAGTATATTTAAAAAGGTAATATTAAATAATTAGATTATAGTGTTATTATAAAGTGACGCTAAGGAAGTATTTAAAAGGTATTTTATAATGTCAATTTATTAAAAAGGTGTTTAATGTTTTGGCAGAAAATTCGAAAAGGTTTCCGGAAGTTTCCTTGGATGGGAATAAAAAGAGTTGCGAGAGTTAATTTAGGATATGCTAGCTTTTATTTTTCCTTTTATATTTTGGAGGAGCTTTTCAGAGTCTGATACCCTAGGCTGGAATTCCTACAGGTGAACCAATTTCGGTACTGAAACTCTCTACCCTAGATGGATACAAGTGAAATCACACAGGCTTCGCATTTGCACTTCAAAAATCGAAGGCATAATCTGGATATTGTTGACCCTTGGCATAAGGTTTTCTCATTGATGTCAAAAAGGCAGCTTGCATTTGGCATTGGATGTTGTTCTTGATTGCATCTCCACTTGGCATACTTGGTTGGTTCTCATCACATGATATTGGTTTGGTGTTTCGGTTGAGGTAAAATTAATATCTTATTTATATAAGTCATTACATGTCTATTGCCTATAAGGTTTATCAGGCTTCATATGGTAAGATGTGGTAAAGATGGATTTCTATGCATAAGATGTTTGACTTTTGGTTCATAAGCCAAGTGACTTGTATATAACATGGAATATGTGACTTTGGGTATTAGTTTTATTTGTCAACATGGAATTACATCCCATCATAATACCTTTCAATTATGGTTGGCATTCTTGTAAAAGGTGTATTGTCGGGTTTGAGATGCTTATGGAATACCAAAGTAACCGAAGCTTATTTTTGCTAAAGCAACTTTAGCACTTCATTTTCTGGAAACTCATTTTGGATGAAACTATATTTTCGAAGGGCTAGGGCACAAGTGGTTTTGACCGTTTGAAGAGGAATGTTGATGGAGTTGTGCTCGGACTAGAACAGAACAGGTATAGTGTAAAGCTAAGGGCAGAAGCAAGTGTTATCATTCCCTAATTTCTTGGTTCTTCGTTTTCAAAACCAAGTATTTCTTGCTGTTTCAGTTTTCTCTATCATTGTCTTAGGGATTCTGTTTGGTGGAAAAGAACTTTGCTTGTTTTGTGTTTCAATTGAAACTAGTTAAGCTTCTGTGAAATTTGTTAATGTTTTTGTTTCTAAACCCTAGTTGGGTGCTGAGAAGAGAAGAAAGTTGTAACTGTTTGTAACCCTAGTTCGAGATTGTATTTGCCTTGAGGTTTAGACTTTATTGTGCAAAGTTTATTTGATTTATTGGAACTCTATCCAGGGCTTTAATATTGTATACCTTTTTCTTCAAGTTGAATAACTGTCTTTGTTGTTTCAAAATCCTAGCCCGGGGGTTAGCATTCTTTGTTGAACATGAAAATCATATGTCAAAATCCTATGTTTGATACCCATTTAATTGTTAAAGGAATTGGAACAAAGACAGAGTTGTACATTCTGTTATTTGTTAAGGAAATACAAATCAGTTATGAAGATGGCAGTTTGTTTTCAGTTCAAAGACAAATATAAATGCTATGTTAAAAGACAGACAGAAGGTGGTGTCACATTGGTGACTCAACATGAGGTAGTTTGATACAGTTTGAATATGGTTTTCTTGTTGGTTATAAGCTTGAACAGGTGGCAGCATTTGATGACATCTACATTGGATATTTAACAGTGTCTTAACACTATTGTGAGTTCGGAGGTTTTACAGAAGGGTTATGATACTAAAAGTTTAATCTATTTTTCTATAATTGAAGTTTTGCAAACATGATGCAAAACAAATTGTATAGTAACAGGATAACCCCCTGAAGTTATGTTTCTTCCTTCATTGGAGATTGGTTAGTAAGACCATGGAAAGTATGCTAGTGAGGCAAGTGTATGCCAGTGAGGCAGATCTATGTACGCCAATGAGGCATTTGAAATCTATCAGTGAGATAGTATTGCCAGTGAGGTTCTTTGGTCAGTGAGGCCATTTTTACCAGTAAGGCATTCTTGTAACCAATGAGGTTCTTTGGTTAGTGAGGCCATTTTTGCTAGTGAGGCATTCTGTAACCAGTGAGGTTCATTAAGCCAGTGAGGTGATTTTACGAGTGGTTTTTCTACCCCATGAGGGTTTTCCACTCAGGAAATATTGTGTTATGTTTACACTTTTCCTATAGTTTGTTTGGTTTGCATGAATACATATTAGTCCCGTATCACTGTTTAAGAATGATATTCCTTGCTCTTAAGTCTTATGTTCATGAGTTAATGTTTATCATAATATTGTGTTGATGCATCTTTGATATTGATCTGTCAACTTTAGTTGTCATAATGCCTATCTTAATTCAGCAAAAGTGTCATGATGTTTGTATATGATGCTCTATCTCATGTCAACAGAAGTTGCCTTGATATTCATGTTAGTCTTGTTAAAGGTTTGAGTTGATGTCTTGAGTTAATAATGATTACCAAAGTTCTTGATTCTGAGTATGCCTATCCTCAGTTGTTATATTTCAAAGTTTTTGAAGGACCATTTTAAGGTCTTTTGCAATTAGTATACCACTGATCACCCCTCTCCCCCCCAGTGGTATTGTACTCCAACAGAAATTTGTAAATCTTCAGGAGAAGTTTTGGAGATTGCAGTCAGGAGGGTTCTTAGGCGATTTTATTCTATATAGTTGTAGTTGTCTCAGCGTGTGTATTTTTCGTAAGATATCAAGTGAAAATTGTTTTAGCTGTAGACATTTCAATTTATATTTTCCAAGTTGATAGTACCAATCAGAGTATATGCATGAAGTTATTATAATGCCTTTTGGAGGCCATAGATTTGTTTGAGGAGCCACCAATCCCTTATAGTAAGTGCTACTTTTTGGAAATGTGGTGGCAGCAGTTCAGCATCCAATTTCTATTTCTGGCAGTGCAATATTGGCAAAAGCTTTTCTAGCATTCTTGGAGTGAGAAATGGAAAGTAAATAACTTAAGTTATATTATTTGATGTTTCTAATGTTCTTTTAGCCCCCCCACGCCTAGACACGTGACTTAAGTTGCTTTTAAAAAATGGACCCTCATGTGGTCATCCAAGCTTCAATGGTGATGGCTTCATTCTTGTATTCAGTTTGGTGTGGCTTTGATGTTTTTTAAGGCATTTTTGGGTGTGTTCTCTTGCTGTTTGGTGATTTTTTGGGTGTGCTTCTTTATTTGCAGCTGACCCACGTTTATGCTCACATCTTCCTAAGGAATTGGACGAATTTTGTGGGTGAGAGCTCATTGGATTCCTTCTTACTGGGCGCCCCCTTCCTCCAGTTTTGATGATTTATGATTCAGAGTGTGATTTTTGGCATGAGGTCAACCTCCGTAGAGGGTTGTACCATTTGCAGCAAGGTCCTTGGGAAGCATGCCTGAGTTGTCAATGCTGGTTGGTCAAGTTTGGTGGTTAGAACTTGGATGCCTAGCCCTTAGGCTTCATTTGCATTCAGTTTGGGGTCATTCCGAGGAGTACGAAGGGAGATACGATCATTTGAAGGTGTTCCAAGCTTGCTGATCAGAAAAACCACACTGCTGCTCCTTCATATCAGACTTGGTATCTTTGTCATTATTTCATATTTTAATGATACCTTGTCATTGCAGTGATTAGAGATGAATACCTAACACTTGGGCTTCACTATTGCTTGTTTTCTCACTTGATATACTGTGCTAGATATCATATTGTATTCGCTGGTCTAGTAGTACTAATCGGCCTTGTTACTTCAGTATTTTGTATTTCACTCCCACTGGATAAGTGGTTGAGTTTTTGTTTAATTTTTGTTGCCCGCTGAAAAGTGGAAGTGGCTGGCTATGCCGCCAAGCATTATGCTTTCATTTACTTTTCTTGTAGCCCGCTGAAAAGTGGAAGAGGCTGCCATGCCACCTAAGCATTTACATTTTCTCTATTGCCTGGCTTGCCACCAATAGCTTATTGTACTTTCAACACTTCATATTATTATCAGATCCCCTTACACCGTATGCTCTCACCTTGCCCACTCCGAGATTTGTGTGATCAGAAAATGAAGGATTGCTTCCAAGTTGTAATCTTTCATTGGCTAATGCTAACGGGTGAAATTTATGTGCAAAGAATTGGGGAAAAAAATAAGGGGGATATTTCAACATTTTGGTTGTTTCTCTCCATAGTAGCTTAAGTTGGTTGGATGATGTATCAAATGGATGTCAAAAGCACCCTCCTAAATGAGATTTGGATAAGGAGGTCTACACAGTGTAGCTTGAGATTTTTCAAGTTCCTAGTTGTGAACATTGAATTTGCAAGTTGATTAAGTCCTTGTACGAGCTTAAACAAGTTGTTTGAACCTAATATTTCAAAATTGATAAGCATTGAAAGATTATAGATTCAAAATGAGTGTTTTTTATCCAAATCTTTCTATCAAAATTAGTGATGATGATATTGTAATTATTGTTGTACATGCTGATGATCTTGCCATTGCAAAAAGAAAAACAATAGAATTCAGAGTGAAATCAAACCTATGTGCAGCTTTTGACATGTTCGATCTAGGCCAACTACATGATTGCCTAGAAATTGAGTTTTCACAATTTGATCATTGCATCCTCATGTTTTAGTTCAAATATGCCACAAATCTTTTGGAATATGTTTAAATGGCAGATTGTGACTTATCTTTTATACCTATGGAGGTTGGTTTAAGTTATCAGCCTTCGAGATGATTCATCCCTCATTGATGAATCACTTTATAGACAATTAGTGGGTAGCTCGATATATTTTACAACCACTAGACTCGATCTCTACTTTGTTGTTAGCTATCTCTCTTGGTTCTTTTCAAAATTGAAGCTTTCTCATTGCATAACCCCAAAGCGAGTTTTGCCAATATGTCAAAGGTACTCTTGACTTTGGCATATTGTTTCAAAGGACAGCATATTTTAGTTTGATTAGATATAATAGCTTTTATTGGGTAGGATGTGATGATACTCAACAATCTACAACAAGGTACATATTCTCTCTAGGATCAAGAGCAATTCCTTGAAAACGTAGGCTTTGAAATATCCATGCAAAACAAATTCAATTTCATCACTTCATGTGACCTGAAATATCCTTAGCTCAATTTAAACAGCATAAATCAAAATTCGAGAACAAGATGTAATAACTGAGATATTCCCAACATCCAAAACACAATATACACCAATAACAGTAATCAAATCTATAACAGTAGTAAACAGTTGTTGGCACAAAATACTCAAAAATCACATTACATTCAGTTTTGCAATTTTACGAAACAGTACTACGGCCGAAGTAATTACTCGCTGGCAGAGTGTGTAAGATGCGAATTGTATTCAAGGAAAACCATACATATAGTCAACTAGCTCAGTTCCAACTTAGCCTGAAGGAGGCATCACTAAATGATGGATGTGATTCAAATTCACGGCTACCTGGAGGACAATTCATTGATCATAAGCACCAAATGGAAATCATGACAATTTCGAATATACACCACTCACATTCATCATCAAATCTCCATGTTATCGGCTCTTTGGTGTGAGTTTCGGTATCATCCAAGGGAGTCGAGAATCCCGTAACTCAAATGAAACTGGTAATGTTGGCATCACTAGAAATGGAGATATCAATTACATTAGAACTGTCGGATCCTGAAATGATTCCCCCATAATGAGCAGTAGGTGAGAGCCAAAGGCTCCGCTAGATGCTAATCGTCCAAACACTAAGTCCTCCCTCCTATATGTTTGTCCAAGTTGATTCATTGTAAAGTAAAATAGGAACAATTAGATCAAGCGCTCGTGTGGATCGCAAAAGACATATGACTTCCAGGTAGAGGTTTTCGTCTCACCTGGGGATCATTGGCAGAGTTTCTGTCCCTGTTAGCAAATAGATGTCTTCCACAATCGTCCATACTCAACTAGGATAAAAACTTCAAGATATATGTGTGGTAGGCGCCTTCCCAAATGGGTCGGCCAGTAGAGATTAAATTTAAATATTATTAATTAACAATTTAAATTTATTTATTATTTAATATTAATTTAAAAATTCAGAAGTGTTAAAAATTACTTTTTCCCACCAATTAGAATTTGGGGCCTCATAAGGAAGCGAGGGCATGACAGTCCCCCTTGCCTAGATGTTGCTTGCCCTTAAGCAACTTCAAATTCGGATGCTCAAAGATCTCAATGCCCTCCCATGTTGCATCTTCAATCGGAAGGTTCTTCCATTTCACCAAGTACTTCGGAATGACCTTGTTTCTCAGCCTTTTCTCTCTCACATCCAAAACCGTCTCGGGTGCAAGTATCAACTTGTCTTCATCATCAAGAGGAGGTAACTCTATTGAGGGTGCAATTTGTTGTCCAATTACCCGTTTTAGACATGACACATGAAAGATGTTATGAATTTTTTTATCCTGTGGCAACTCAAGTTCATAAGCAACCTCCCCAATCTTCCTCACAATTTGGGAAGTACCATAAAACCTTGGCTTCAACTTTTCTGCACCATTTCCCTAGAGGGTAGACTGTCTATATGGTGCAACCTCAAGTAAACCATATCACCAACCTCAAAAACCCCTCTTTGTTCAATGTCGATTTGCATACATCTTTTGTTGGTTTTGAGCACGCTGTAAATTCTCCTTGAGAGAATGCAAGATATCCATGCTTTGTTTCACCACATCCCTCGCCCTAGGGACCCTACTATCGGTAAGAATCAAATCCATCAATGAGGTAGCATCATAAACATAAAGAGCTTTGAAGGGTGACATACCAATAGACATATGATGCATAGTGTTGTAGCAAAACTATCCCAAATGCAACCAGTTCATCCAAGTTGTTTGCTGCCCCATGGCATAGTTCCTTAGGTAGCCCTCAATCCACTTATTCACAATTTCAATTTGCCCGTCTGTTTGTGGATAGTAGCTAGTGCTTGGAGTCAATTCCTTGTGAATTAGACGAAAGAGTTATTGCCACAAAAAAACTGATAAACCTGTTGTCCCTGTCACTCACAATGTTCTTGGGCAACCCATGAAGTCTATATATTTCTCTAAAGAACAGATCAGCAACTTGTGGGGCCTTAAATTTTGAAGCAATGGCATGAAAATGTGCATACTTTGTAAGCCTATCAACCACCACATAAATACAGTCCTTACCTTGCAGCTTAGGCAGCCCTGTAATGAAATCTATGAAGATGCTTTCCCATTTCTGATTGAGAATGGGTAGGGGCTGCAACAAACCAGCTGGAAAGACATGCTCGGTCTTGTTTTGTTGGCACACCAAGCACTCTTTAACATGTTGCAATGCATCATTCTTTAGCCCCTTCCATGAGAAACACTCCCTCGCTTGTATGTCTTGTAGAAACCCGGATGACCAGCAAGAGGTCTATCATGACATGCCCTCATAATCCTCTTCGTAACTTTTGATTTTGGCACAAGATACACACAATCTTTGTAGAGGATGAGATCTTCAACCACCTTGTAACTATCATCAAGCAACTTACCCTCTAAAATATCAATAGCAAAGGAATCCTAGGCATATTCAGCTATTATGGAAGCCTTCCAATCAGTAAATATATCAGGCATAAAGTGAAAATAAGGGCTTCCTAGAGAGTGCATCAGCCACCACAATGTTCTTCCCCTTCACATATTCAATATCAAAATCATAAGCTTGGAGTTTGCTTACCCATTTTTTTCGTCTATCATTCAAATCATGCTGATTGAGGAAGAACTTGAGGCTGTTATGATTTGTCTTGACCACAAATTATCCACAAACCAAGCATTGTCTTGTTAGAATTTCGTACTTGACATAAATAATTTTATAAATAAATTTGGTTTTGGAAGTTATATTCCCGTAATTAGTTTCATATGGGAATAATGGCCTTATAAAGCCAATACTATGTAAAAGATTTTGTGTAATGTGAATGACTGAATTTTAATTTGAGAGCAATCTCATTTTTTTATGTCTCATTTCAATATGGTATCAACGCAGGTTTCTTCCTGGACCTCTCTCTGATCACCCTCCATTCATTTGTTTATTTTTCACAACGGTGTTTACAATGGTACTGCAGTGAAGACCACATGCAACTGCTATTGTTTTCTACCATTCTTGCATTTGTCAACAAGTAAGCAATGTAGACCATGCTCAAAACCCTTTTTGACTCCATCATTCATCTGCATTTCTTCTCTTTCTCTCCACCGTGTTCATTCTTGCCATTGTTTAAAATTTATATATCCCCCAATCTATTGCAAAAGTTTGTTTATATTCGGGTTTTAGAAACCAACAGGGTGTTGAAAATTTGGAGGATTCATGCTTTTTTTATGTACATTGAAATATCCAGCAGCAAAGACATCTCAAAATGTTTGACTTCTAGTTTGAAGGAGGATATCCCAACCGCTGCCAACAGATGTTTTAGCCATTGCAAAAGGCGCGGAGTAAGCAAATAAGGTGAAAATTTCTATCAAGGCGTTCTGAAAAAGAGGCGTTTAGAGCATAAAAGGAGTTATATAGTTTCAATAAGAGTTTATTTCTTTATGAGTTTTTTCCTTTTATTCCTAAAAAATAACGGTGTGGGGAATATTGGACATATAAGTATAATTTTTAAGGACGCATTTTATTCAACACAAAATGGATAAATTAAGCCTTTATGAAAAGTTTGATGGAAATGATTTTCGCAGTTGGCAAATATAGATACAATTATTGTTAATTGAAAGAGATCTCTGGGAAATTGTTGACGGTATAGTGACAAAGCCAACAGATGCAGATGAACTTCAAAAATGGAAGGAAAAAGATAAGAAAGCATTGGCTATAATTGGTCTCAATTTATCTAAACCTTATTTACATCATGCAAATTTTAAAAAATCTTCTAAGGACATCTGGGAAACATTGAATACTTTGTTTGGATCAAACGCTGATAATGCAAAAACAACTATAAAACAAAAATTGTATGGATTGAAAATGGAAGAAAGTGAAGATATAGTGTCTCACATCAATAAATTACGTTCCTTGGTAAATCAGTTGGCTGGTATATATGAAGAAATAAAGGAAAATAATGCAAAAGCCATACTTTTAAATAGTATGCCAAATAGTATGACTCACAAGGTATTCACCTTAAGCAAAATCAATCCAAGTCTAGAAAGTATTACATCCACATTGCTTGATGAAAGAAAAAAACATGTTTCAGAAGAAGTTGCGTTGACCGCACAAAACAAGGCTAGTACTTCTTACAAAATATCAAAACATATGACAACATGCAAGTGGCACATGTTTCTATTGCAAAAAGATAGGACATGTAGTATTGATTCATTGAATTGCAAACAGAGAGCGCGGGATCTTCTTGATGGAAAGTTGCAAGATAGCGCTATGTTAATTGAAGGAAAGGACCACACTTCAAGTGATGAAGAAATTCCACATCAAAGTGACAAAGAATATTTGTACTAATTTATGGTTTTTCTCTATGTCAGTACTAAGGGGGGATGTTAGAATTTAGTACTTGACATAAATAGTTTAATAAATAAATTTGGTTTGGGAAGTTATATTCCCATAATTAGTTTCATACGGGAATAATGGCCTTATAAAGCCAATACTATGTAATAGATTTTGTGTAATGTGAATGACTGAATTTTAATTTAAAAGCAATCTCATTTTTTTCTCTCATTTCAATAGGTCTGAATTTGGCAAGGGCATGCATGATAGCTAGCATCTCCTTGTCGTAAATAGAGAAAGCCTTTTTTTGAATCCTTAAGCTTCCTACTCTCATATGCTATAGGATGTCTATTATGCATCAAAACTATTCCAATAACCTCTCCTGAAGCATCACACTCAAGTACAAAAGAGAGTGAGAAATCCGGAATAGCCAAAATAGGACATGAAGTCATTACCTCCTTAAGCTTATCAAAAGCTTGCTATGATATAGGGCTCCAAGAGAATGCCCCCTTCTTTGTCAAATTGGTCAATGGAGCTGCAAGTTGTGAAAACCCTTTTACAAATCTCCTATAGTAGCTGCATAAACCCACAAATCCTCTCAACTGTCACATGTTCCTTGGTCTAGGCCAATCTTGGATCACCTTGATCTTTTCCTCATCAACACTAAACCCTTGGGAACTAATCTTATGCCCCAAATACAAAATTTCAGTCAATCTAAACTCACATTTTGACATCTTGGTGTGGAGTGAATGTTGTTCAAGTATGCCAAGCACCTCATCTATGTGCTTCAAGTGATCCTCCCATGTCCTACTATAGATCAAGCTATCATCAAAGAAAACCAACACATTTCATCAATTGTAGAATGAATACTTGGTTCATGCATGACTGGAACGTAGCAAGGGTGTTAGTCAACCCAAATGGCATGACCAAGAACTCATAGGGTCCATAGTGACATCTGAAAGTTGTCTTGTGCACATCTTCTTCCCTCATTCTTATTTGATGATACCCTAAACACAAGTCAATCTTCGAGAAATATACTGGACCATAAAGCTCATCTATCAACTCATCGATCCTGGGAATGGGATAGCGATTTTTGATTGTCATCTTGTTGAGTGCTCTATAGTCAAAGCACATCCTCAATGTCCCATCCTTCTTCTTGAACAACACCACCGATCAAGCAAAAGGGCTAGAACTCGAACGAATATGCCCCATATCAAGTAGCTCCTTAATCGTTTTCTCTATCTCCTTATACGCTCGCGGATTACGGTAGGGTGTAGTGATGATTGGTTTTGCCCCTTCCTCAAGCTCAATCACATGCTGGAAACCCCTCTTCAGGGGTGAACCATGAGGTATATCATCAAAGACCTTACTATAACTCTCCAAGATGGGCCGAATGTCTACATGGAAGGTCTTTCCTTCTTTGGAAGGTTGTGTATCCATGATCAAGCATTCAGCTACCCAAGAAACTTGATCTCTATGAAATGCTCTCTCCATATGCATAGCTAACGCTACCATAGGACATCCATTGGAAAGGCCACAAAGTACTACCTCCTTCCTATTAGATTTGAACTTAAGCTCCATTGTTTGGTAATTTTGTGTGTATTCTCCAAGTGAGTGCAGCCATTGCACTCCAAGAACCATCTCGGTGTCACCTATGTCGATCACATAAAAGTCATCTCTCATCTTATGACCACCAAGAGTCAAATTGAGTTGTTGAATTCTTCAGTTGTAGGGAAAAGTGTAGCCATCAGCCACTATGACATTGAATCCTTCAAATTCCTCTGTCTTCAATGCCAATTTAGCCACCAACCTCTCATCAATAAAATTGTGGGTAGCCCCACTATCAATCCAAACAATCACTCATTGCCCCTGTAAGACTCCCTTGACTCAAAATGAATGATACCTTGGTGCTCCTGATAGGGTTGCGAGTGTTCCTCTTGGATCCCCCTCCTCTTTAGATTCATGCTCTTCTTCTATCACGGCTAGTTTTGGATCAGCCACTTCTTCTTCAGATTCCTCATCAAAAACTACCTCAATGTAATGTATATGACCCTTCTCCAAACAAAAATGACCTGGATACCACGACTCCCTGCAATTGAAACATAACTTCTTCCTTTGGAGCTCATTCTTGGATATGTTTGAATGGTTAGGTTTGGGTGGTGTCGTCCTTGAAGGTGGAAAGTCTCTTTGAGGAAACTTCTTGGTTACAACGGGAGGTGCCTTGTTGGAGTATGATCTGCCTTTAGTGGTTGAAGTTTCCAAGTTCAAAGCTCTCCTAATGGCATCTTGTAGTGAGCTAGGATCCAATTCCTTCACCAAATCTCTAAAAGGTTCTAGTAAGCCTTCAACAAAGAGGACTATTTGTGTTTCTTCTGTCACATCTAGGACCATCACGGCCAATCTCTCAAACTCAACTACATAATTCTCCACTTTACCTTCTTGCCTCAACTAGACTAATTCCCGGAAACGAATTTTTGGATCCATCCTATCAAATCTCTCTATCAACCTTTGACTGAATTCTGCCAATGTTTTGATGGAGTTGTCGCCTTGTTTTACCATACCATGATACCACCATTCATGGGCGAAACCCTCAAGATGTAAGGTTGCAAATTTGATGGCTTCTCCTTCATACATGGGATTCAAGGAGAAATATGTCTAATTTCTACAACCAAGCCCTTGCTGATGAACTCCTAGATCCATCAAAAACTGGAATGGTGATCTTGCCCAAGCGATGTTGGATATCCTTCCTATCTTCATACCTTCTCCTCCTATGCCCTCTTCATGTTTTCATGCCATGGAATTCTATGAAGGTCATATCTCTACGAATGGCTGCACTTAGAGCATGGTAATCGTTATGCAATCTGGCAATATCATCCTCTTCTTCATGTGGTACTTCTGGTTCATTTTATGCCTCTTGGTCTAGGAATTTGGCCTTGAAAAACTTAGTCGAGGCTGTTGGTTTCATCACACCTAAGTTGCTGCCCTCAATACCATTCTACACTATCTTACCAACACCCAGTTGTTTGTTCAACCCTCTCAACAGTTGGACCATTTCCACCATGGTTTCCCTCATGTTGGATTGGAACTCTTTCGAGTCCTTGAAAAACTGTTGCCCTTCATCTTCTTTGTTACCCATGGCTTTCTTCTTTTCTCTGAGATGCTATCTCAGATCCCTATCACTCATGAAAACGTACACAGGCTGGCAGGAGGCCAAGCTCGAATACCATTGAAACATCCTTAGCTCAATTTATACAGCATAAATCAAAATCAAAGAACAAGATGTAATCACTGAGATATTCCTAGCATCTGATGCACAGTATACACCAATAACAGTAATCAAATCTATAACAGTAGTAAACAGTTGTTGGCACAGAATACTCAAAAATCACATTACATTCAATTTTGCAATATTACGGAACAGTGCTACAGCCGTAGTAATGACTCACTGGCTGACTGTGTAAGATACGAATTGTATTGAAGAAAAACCATACATACAGTTGACTAGCTCATTCCGACTTAGTTTGAAGGACGCGTCACTGAATGATGGATGTGATTCAAATGCATGGCTACTCGGAGGACAGTTCATCGATCATAAGCACGAGACGAAAATCTCAATAGTTTCAAACATACATCACTCGCATTCATCATCGAATCTCCATGCTATGCATGTTATTGGCTCTTTTGTGTGAGTTTCAATATCGTCCAAGGGAATCGAGAATCCCGTAACTCAGAAATAAAACTAGTAATATTGGCGTCGCTAGAAATGGAGATATTGATTACATTAGAACCGCTTGATCCTGAAATGATGTCCCCATAATGAGCAATAGGCAAGAGCCAAAGGCTCTATCAGATGCTAATCATCCAAACGCTAAGTCCTCCCTCCTGTATTTTTGTCCAAGTCGTTTCGTTGTAAAATAAAATAGGAACAATTAGATCAAGCTCTGGTGTGGATCGCAGAAGACATCTGACTTCCAGGCAGAGGTTTTTGTCTCACCTGGGAGTCATTGCACAGGTTTTTCGTCCCTGTCAGCAAATAGATGCTTCCACAATCGTCCATACTCAACTAGGATAAAAAATTGAACATATATATGTGTGGTTGGCACCTTCCCAAATGGATCAGCAAGTAGAGATTAAATTTAAATATAATTAATTAATAATTTAAATTTATTTATTACTTAATATTAATTTAAAAATTCATAACAGTGTTAAAAAACACTTTTTCCGCCAATTAGAATTTGGGGCCTCATTAGGAAGTGGGGAGATGACATGAGCAAGTGTTGTGCCCCAAAATTAAAATTTTTGTTACACTTAGACATTTTGAAGAAATGAGTAAAAGTCTTGTTAAATCTATCAAAAAGGTCAAAATTGGGGTTTCAATGTCTTGCATGAGGGGTAAAAATGTGAAATTCCCAAAATCTGACGATCGGGGTCTGCTCAGAGCGACCTAATCTACAAAACCCAGATCTCAATTTTTTATCCCTGCTTTTTAGGAAAACTGCTATTTTTAGAAATTTTCTAAAAATAGTAGGTTTTTCTGGGTTTTTCTGGGTTTCTTTTGAAATGGATAGTGGCAATTTTTTCTAAAAAGAGAAAGTTTGTCCGCCAAGGTCCAAACTGATTTTGATTGACTCAAAATACTTCCTCATCAGGCTGGTGCAGTCAGAATCTCAAAAAGATCAATTTTTCCCTAGTGGGTTTATTATGCTTTTTTAGAAGCATTTCAAGAACTCTAAAGTCATCAATGGAGATCAATCAGCTGCCAGGCATCAGATTCAATGACCAAGCATCGAACAGAAGATGAGATGAGGGACATGCACGATGAACGAGGAAGAAGGTGAAAACTGTGGAAAATGACTAACACTGCTTGTCATGGGCACCCCAGGAGAAGATAGACGCCCATCTTTTTAGGGCACTAGATGATGGAATTAGGGTTTGAGCTCTTAGTCAAAATTATTCAGAATCCTCCCAGCTTTGCAGCGAGTCCGACAGTGCAGTCATCGGATCATCTAATCGTCCGGGAGTCGAGATCAAACGAAGGGTTTCAAACAAAAGACAGAATGAAAATCATGAAAATGTTTGAAAAGTTTCTAAGTCTGGGAACTTTCAGCGCCCCTGGTGCCCAGGGGCGCCCAGCTTTTTGAGGGGCCTAACTCAGCTGTTAGGGTTTGCAGATGTGATCAATCTCTTCGTAATTCAGTCAACTTCGCAACGGGAGTCTTCTTCAGAGCATCTGACTTGTCGTTCTTCGGAAAATCCAGATCGAGGTGAAGGTATAGGATGAAGGTTTGAATTTGAAGATAAAACCTAATGAAAAATATTCCAAGTCTAGAGCAAATGGGCGCCCCTATAAGAGAAAGGCACTGATGATTTCGAAGGCTCAAATGGATGAATTTTCCAGTAAAGCTTCCAGCATGACTTCTCCTGAATTGATCGAGCTTTCCAACGAGATCAACGACACATCAATCCAAGTTGTCAGTCTTCAGATGCAGGAGGCGAAGCAAAGGGAGAAACAAGAGCTAAAAGTCAAAGTCAAAAGCAAAGGAGAAATTCATGAAAAATATACTAACTCTGGTGAAGTCGGGCGCCCTAGCTTGCCAGGGGTGCCCAAGCTTTTGAAGCCTCAAATCCAACTTTCTGACAAAGTTACTCCCAAGAGACTTGATTTCTCTTCAGCTTCGTAATGAGCCCAACCATCAGTCAATTCGTCGCCTAGAACTCCAGATCTGACGAGATCATCTGAAGAAGAGCAAAGGTGAAGAAAATGAAAAAAATTCTAAGTCTGGTAAACATGGGCGCCCCTGGAGGGAAAGGGCGCTCAAGGTTTTGAAGCATGAAATGTTAGAATTTGCAGATGCAGTCTCCATGATCACCTTGTCAGAATCAATTGAGCTATCCAACGAAGCAGTCAGCCAGCCAATCTAATCAGCGTAGCTCTCAGAATTGAGATTTCATTAGAAGATCAAAGGGAAACATGAAGAACTTGAAAATTACAGAAAAATGGCTAACACTGGTTGAGATGAGCGCCCTTGGAGAGGATAGGCTCCCATGATTTCAAAGGCCTAAACGAAGTTTTTAACTGAAGATGCCTCTAGAACAATCTTCTCAGACTCAGTCGAGCTTCGCGATGAATTATTCAGCTCCTCCATCGGATCAACCTGGAAGCCGGAGATCGAAGATCAAACAGGGTCCAAAACTGTGAAAAGTTGAAAACTTATGAAAAATGGTTAAGTCTGGAGAAGGTTGGTGCCTCCAGCCAAGAAGGGCGCCCAAAATATCGTGCCTTAGTCAAAATTTCCAAAATTCCAAAATTCAAGACGAACATGGATGTCCAAGTTCGATGAACAAGCTGATTTTAGGGTTTTGAAGGATAAAAGCGAAAGAAAGCAGAGTTATCTCAAGCCTAGAGCTTATTTAAGAGGCTTTTATCATTCAAATTTCATTATTTTTGCAGGTGGCCTCCAAGTTGAAGAGGAGCAGCAACTTTGAAGTTTTTATTTCAAGATTCAAGAGTTCAAGGTTGTTGATTTTCAAGTTCTTCATTAATTTTCAGACCAGCAACATAAAACCTTGCTTTTTCATGCTTTTTTCATCCAGAACATCAAATTTTTGAAGAAGAAGGTCAAAGTCTTCAATTTTCAGCCATCTGGGTTTCTTCATCTCATTCTTCTGAAGAATTTTTGAGGAAATTTATCAAGTTGGAGCAGCTGCTTTTTCCTTGCATTTCAATGAAATCCTCAGTGTTTTCAAATTTTGATCATCTGGGTCCTCTTAAAACAGTCTTATGAAGAAAACCCAGATTTCAACTTTTTTCAAGCAAATTTCAGATTCTAGGGTTTGCTGCTTTTTCGATCAGCCTTCAATATTTTTCACATCTAATCAACTGGGTTCGTTCCAAATGTGCTTCTGAACATAACCCAGGTACCAACTTTTTCGGTGAAAAATTGAAAAAATTAGGGTTTGCTGCTTTTTAAGTCTACATTCAAGATTTTCAAAAACGGACAATCTGGGTTGTCTTGTAACGAAATTCTGAACAAAATCCATGTCTCAGAAAAATCTTAAAAAATTCGTCTGTTTGAAGAAGAAAACCAGCATTCTAAAAATAGTAAGTTGCTCAAAGCTTGTCTAAACCTAGGTGAGTTTACAGTCATTCTTCAAGGTTTTCAGCATGCAGTACTCTCCCACGGGATTCAGAACCAAGTTAGTATTGTATCTCGCAGTCGCAGGCCCAAAGATGTTGAGAAGTGTTTTTCAAACAACACCACAGACAGAAAACTTCATCATCTCAGCTGAAGAATGTGAAAAGGTGTGATATGAGCAAAAAGGGAAGGTATCGGAAAAGGGTTGTGCAATACTCTTCCGTTGGAAATCAAGAGAAGTGTCAGAAGCATAAAGTTGCAAAGCCGCCAAGTTATCAATTAGTGAGTCATCTTTTCGGGCAGCGATGTTTTTCAAGAATAGAACTCATAAAGCAACTGAAGAAGTGGAAGATTCTCTAAGTTTGATCGCAGAAGGAAAGGAGACCTTGGAGAATCGGAATATTGCCATAGATAGTATCAACGCACCTCATAAAGCGGCAGTTTCTAGCTTTTGGTGGATTTGGTTTCCCAAAATATTCGTAGATGAGTTATCTTATCAGGACAACAAAGATCTCCAAAGATGAATTAAAACAACTTTCATCTAGAAGCTTTCTTTCCATTTTCTTTCTATTCTTGGAACAATTCTTATCCTTTTTTTGAAGAAGAGAAAGAAGATAAATTGTAATAGTTGGCGTTTCCTGCTTTTCCTACTCTCTTAGGTGTTAGATGTTATCTTCTTTCTAGATTTAGAAATAAAGCTTGCTTGCTGAGCAAGCCCTAGATTGTAAAAGCAAGGAGATTTTAGGGTTCCCTACTCCTCTACTTTCCTATAAATAAGAGCCTTTGCTCATTAGTTTTCTTTAACGGTTATTGTGATAGCAAATTGCTGAGTCTCTTTTAGCCAGCAAGTTGTTATTCAGTGTCAATTCACTTTGTGAGAACCATGCTAGTGATAACAAAACGCTGAGCCTAAGTGCTTTCTATTTGTTATTCAGTGTTGTTCAAGTGTGTTTATGATAGTGAATTGTTTTGTCTTTTTTAGCCAGCAAGTAGTTGTCGTAATTGTTGTTCCCTTTGTGTAAGAACAAGTTTGCAAGCCTCTTTAGCTGCAAGTTCTTGTTCCATGCATGTGTTTAGTGTAATCTTTGTTCCAGAAATTTGAGAAATAAAGTCTTGAGCCTCCTTTGCCTTGATATAATGTCTCAAGTTTCCGTTATTTGTGTTATGATTATATGATCTTTAATTTCAACTTGCATTGAAAGTAAGCAGATGTGTGTTGGAAGGAGAGTTTATTTAAGTATTTTGTCAGAAAATCTCAGCTACGGCGCTTGAGTTTTATAAACCTTGTGCTCTTAGCTGATAAAAAAGATAGGCAACTTAGTTTTAGTTTACTTTCTTAAAAACCATCAGCAAGAGGGAGCTTCCCCTCCTAATTTGAAGAGCAGTTTATCTGTGCATAGCTTTCCGTTTCAAATTCACATTCCAGAGGTGCAAATTTAAACGCCAACAGCAGCATTTCGACAAACAATTTGTCTAAATGCTATTCTGAGTTTAAGTTTCAGTTGTTCCACCAATTTTGAAAACGTTTTATGCGATTTATACATAACACAATTTCCTCATAATTTCAATTACATAACACAAACATTCCCAGCATAGAAATATAACCAGCTGAAAACATATAAACTCAAGATTTTAATAATCATCTTATATTGCCAATAGATAACTCATACAACATTAAATATTAGAACTATTGTAACCTGGGAAGTAGCAAAATCCCATTCAAATTAAATCGCTTGGTTTTTATTTGATGTGGTCGACTTCTTAAGTTCATTCCATGTCTCATTTAAAAGATTGTGACTCCACAAAATAGGATGCCTTATATGAGTGGTGACTACAACTGAATGAGTTGTCGGCAGTCCAAACTCTACGCAGCTCTTTCTAAAGTTTTCCATACCCCTTTTTAACCCGACTCGTCAACCAGCTCGTGCTATCCTATATTTTATTTCCAACCTTTTCTCTATTTTCATGCACTCACTTGAATGGCCACTCCCATAAACCCGAATCCCTTTTCTTTTTAACAGCAGAAATTAAATCATATACATCATATGTATCATTTTATTAGTTACCATGCCCTCTTTACAAACTCCAACAGTGGCAGTTGCCACCAAATAAACGATTCCTCATATAATCGTGATTTTTCCCCAAGAATTTGTGGCTTCATTCAAGAATGATAAGTAGCCCCTTTGACTCCCATCTTTCCACATCATTCGCCATTATCTCACGTGGCATTACTTCATGTATGCAATGGTTTAGCTAGTGAAACAAGTCCTTCATGTGGCAATAGCTGCAAATAAATTCCCTAATCTCTACGTAGACAATAGAAACTATCATGACTTCTTCTAAACACTATTTTTGTTCAATACAACTTCCTTCTACCATTTATAATGTTGGAGATATGTTTAACGCCCTTCCACAATAAAAATAGAACCTTATAAAAATTGGGTACAACTAGCAATGAATTGAAAATATAATATTCAATTTATTCAGATTAACCTGTCATTCACATTCCCTCTACAATCCTCAAAGTTGAGGAGTAATGTGTTTGTGTATATATATATATATCGACCCTCACAAAAGAACTAGAATATCACAACTTAAACTGGTTGCAAATGTAATATTTTAATTAACCAACTCTATAACTTTACACTCACACAAACTCGGAAATTCACCTTGGGACAAGACTTCCCGAATTTCAAAAACTTCAACCGTTGAATCCAAATATGAAATCTGAATGACTTCTTCAATAGCCAGCTAGGGTAGATAGTTTCCACTACCCAAATCGGTTCACCCTTAGGGTTTTCATCCTAGAGTTTCAGCTCCTCAAGAAGCTCTCCAAAATCCAATTAGATAAAACATACCAAGCATAATCCAAAATGAGCTTCCAAATCCACTTTATACTTCTCATTGCCCTAAAAGTGACTTTAATTAAATATTTTACTTTTCCAAAAAATTAGTCACTTTACTTAATAAATAATTAATTTAAGTCGTCATTTAACTATGCATTATTAGACAATTTAATTAATTATTTAATTATTAATTATTTCCCGCACCACCAACTAAAATTGTGGAAAATACAAAAATCTAATCAAAAGTGACATCTAAAGGTGCCAAAATACTCTGGAGATCCTCAGGAACATCAAAAATCCTTTCCGGCACGACTAACGGTCACAGAGAAATCCATAGCTACATTCAATGCTAGCATGATAAAAAACGGGGACATTACAAGCTTCAACAAACAATAGCTCTATCTTCCACTGAAGCTAAGTAAAAGGCAGTTGTGAGTATTGGTTGTGAACTAGTTTGGCTATGTACAACTTTGGCGAATTTTCAACTTCCTCAGCATTCTCCATCTTCGCTTTTCAGTGATAATTAGGAGGCATTGAAGTTTGTGAAGAATCATGTGTATCATGCTCAAACCAAACACATCAAGATTCATCACCACTTTATCCAACAACTAGTAGAGTGTGGAGATATTACTAGTCACTTTTGCAGTTCTCAAGAATAGCCTGTTGATGTAATGACTAAAAACACTTGGTCTCATTCATTTCTTCAAATTTCAGGACAAGCTTGGTGTTTCTAGTTTAGTCATTAAGGAGGAGAGACATGGCCAGAGGGGGGGTGGGTGAAGGGTGGGTATTAGGATATACTAGTACTATATTGAAATAATGACAAATAATATTGTAACTGACATTAAACTTGTCTTTTTGTTTCTGCTCTTTCGTAACTGCCATTTTTATGGCCTTGATAACTTCCATCTATTTTTAGACATTCCTCAATAATATAAGGCTACCATCTCCTCCTAAGATTGAAAAGCCTCTTCTACCATCTCATTCTTTTTCTTATACCAACAAAAGGAACTTTCAAATAACATGGTCAATCATCCTATATGCTCTAGGGTGTGAGGACTTGACTATTTTGAAAGCAAGGATAATGTAGATACTAGTCTAAGAGACTGGATGTTAAAGGATAATTTGATTTGGTCAATCTCATCATCAAATATGCCTTATGATCAACTGTCAGAAGCCATCATTATTGTCTCTCTTGATTAGATCATAAGATTAAATGGAAACAAAAAACTAAAAAACTTATGTAGTACTTGCAAGTTGCAACAAAACAACAATTGTGACGAAGGTATTCACCATCAAGAGACCATACACATCAATACTTATTTCTAGGGAGTCAAACTCAAACTGAATAAGATACATTTTACCAAATGTGATTATTTCTCAAAGCTTATGGGATTGTAGAAGATTGAGACTAAAAATCAAATAATATGAGAACATATCAATGTCCATAAATGACCAGATTAAATCAATGTACCTCAAATAACACAATTAGACATACTATAAGCAGTGGGGACTACCTAAAGCATCTCCTGCCCAATCAATCATGTTGTATATTAATATGAATGATATTACTATTAAATCAAAGTCGCTTCCTATTTTGAAGGAAAAGAAACTGCAAACTCTATCATAATGGAAGACTGAAGTAAGAAAAAGACTAGGTTTTCTATCTAACATGTTATATGTTGGGGCATATGACTTTAAATAAGCAGTCATACAACATACATTTCATAAACTTGTTCTCACACCTAGTAATTCACTATTCAAATTCCTTAAACCTTATCTCAAGCAATGAAAAGATGAACTGATTCATCATACAAATTTTTAAATAGAAAAAATAGCTTTAAAATATTCATTATTGATTTTTCAAGCACAGAATACACAGCCTAACTCTATGCTTGTGTAACTCTAAAAATCTGATGTATACCTTCTCTCTTTTGTAACAAATTAAATTTTCCTTGTGAGTTCTTTTTCCATATATTCATTACTTGAATGAAGCATTAAAATAAAAAAGTTGAACTCAATTTCTACAACCAAAAAGATGGAAGAAACAAAGTCAAGACATACTGATAATTGCCGTTGTGTTGTGACGGCTTCTCCAGCTGAGAAATATAAGGCACTTGTTAACGCAGTGCATATTGTTGCATCTGGTTGCAAGCATTCGCCAGAAGGTAGGCGGAACAATGCAAATCCATGCAACTCAAGCCATTCACTCTCTACTATTTCTTGCTGCATACCTTGAACTCCTGACAACCAGGGAATGCCTTTTCCTGTGCAGCAAATTAAACTTGTTTTCTTACAGAGAGAAGAGAGCCTTGTAAATGAGTAGAATGACAAAAATGTCACAAGTACAATAACAGTTCTAAAGTTTTTGAGTATTAAAACATAAAATTACTTTCAAGGGTAATGAGAATATCATTATTGTGTGGTTCACTGATTCTTAAAAATATTAAATCTGGCTATGTCACTCAAGATTTTGTGACCACAAACAGTGAGACTCTTTTATTTCACATGTAATAAGATTGAAATCATGTGGAGTAAGCTATGCAAAATAGTTTGTGATTTTATACCATATAAAATTCGTTCAAACAAACTTATATGGGAGGGAACCGATGGGATAATAATGACAGAAGAATATTCGTTTATCAAAATCTTCTATTTTCAATCTAAATAAATTTCAAAGCATAGTATATGTTCTTCCAACAGCAATTAGACTGATAAAATGATTAGTTTATTGCAAATAAAACAATCCAAAGTACAACCATGGACTTCATTCAAACTATTAAGAGCACAAGTGCAGTAAATCAAATTTGGAACCCAACACAACACTCCACGTTTTCCTATCAAATCGGAATTTTTTATAGAGAAGACTACTATAATTAATTAAAAAAGAATTTACATCCAATGAGAAGTTCAATCTCAACTATCACAATTAAATTTCTGTTGATTGTAGTATAAACTTCAGTAGCTGTATTATTACAATGAAGAGGATTAATATATTGTAAATTTCAATGGAAAAACCTGAATCTCTAAACTTGGAAAAAAGACATTAGATCAAATAATGATGCTGTGATATATAGCAATGTAATGTGCCTCTCAATGATCACTCAAATTTAAACAGAGATAAGGGTGGACAATCTAGTCAGGGAAAAGCTTCTGCAGGTATACATACTGAAATTAGTATCAATTTAATCTTTCAAGAAAGAAGATGATAAGGAATCAAGACCATTTGAAGAGATCCAATAAAGAAGATGTTGATGAATTTAAACATCCAAGGCGAAGAAGCATGAATATCTATGTACTAGTGATCAATCACATTCAACAAGCAAGTCTCTCAGAAGAAAACAATTTCAAGAAAGGGCAGCTATCATATCTCAAGCAAATTTTCCCTCAAACAAAAGTTGTACAAGAGGGCAACCAAATCCAAAGTGAACTTAAAGTTAGGTTAAATAACATAACGAATATTTCAGAGGAATGAAATCATATGATGGAGTATAATTAATTGGATTCTTTCTAGGCATGCCCAAAAAGAATGTGTAAGGCTATATCTCCAAATCTCCAAACCATAAACAATAATGGGTTTAATAATACAAATAAAATGAAGCATGCTTAAGGCAAATGGCTGATTTTTCCAAACTTACTTGTATAATAAATTGATCATATTAAAAAAGCCTTCTTGCTATAACAAATTTCCAGTATATGCATACTTACTTCCCAACAAAGACAATGATGCATTTAAGGCCTGCCTTGCCGCCATAATTGCTTTCTCTCTCTCTTCAGATGAAAGTTCAAGAAGAGAAACTTCATCATTGTCTATTTCTATCTTCAGCCAATTGCGATACAAAGCATCACATGCATAATACTCTCTCTAAAAATAAGAGGAGAAAAATCATTAGGGAAGTTTGCAGAAGAGAAGAATAACTTCAAAAATAATTGAGTTCTAAAATATAAATAAAATATGAAAGATTCACCTATTGCAATATCATACAGATTGTATTCATTACTTCTCAGTAATAAGATTCATATTTACAGGCTTCTATTTGCTTTAATCACAATGTACAAAATCCAGGGCATGCTTAAGCCTTCTACACTCATACTTACCCAATCTTCAAATTCCTGGAGATTCTCTGATACATTATGCTGTTCCAAAGAAAGAAGGAGCTCAGTCGGTTGTTTTAAAGGCTCTGCAAGGTAGCTTAGTAACATATGAGCACCAACAGGCATTTTAGTTGTTCTCCATATAGATATAAGGGCAAACTCCCGGAATAGTATGTTACTGTATTGAACAAATAAATTTACTGCATTAGGTAGTGTTGTATGCCAAAAGCATCTCCACAAGCTGACTGCTATGGAATCTCCAAATGGACAATGCATAGTGATCATAAGCAAGCTAGAAGAACAAACCAGCTGTACATTTTTCACATAATAAAACATGCAGTAATATAATTTGCAGCTTGTCAAGAACTGTTTTCTTGCATAGCCTATCACTTCACAAACATGAGATGGCAGACAGTAAACATAGTTCTAACCTGTGCTGCAATGCCCGAGCAAGGAGCTCTGCCTTAATAAGCTCAGAATCAGAGATTGATGCTGGAGGAGTCAAGCAAAGCCACTGTACTGCAGTGGCTTTCTCCAAGCTTTCCAGGCGATGCTGCTCTCCTGCATCTTCTGTTTTCATGTGGCGCGTACCAGGTTTTACTTCTCGAGATCTAATTAAAACCCTGTTAAACAAAATGATGTACAAATCAGCCCATAAGCTTATAAACATATATGCCATACAACACATCACACAGTTATGCACATATATAGGTTATATAAAGTCAAGAAACAAAATATGAATGCACCACTGAAAGATAAGAACAGGAATAAGTGAGTACCTCTCAAGAATGTCGGATACGCAACCTTTTGTTGTATCCCCTGGAAAGAACGGCAAGTACTGAATCGCAGATCGGAAAATTTTATATTTCACATGTACTCTGTGAAATTCCGACGTGACATGGGAGAAAAAGTATTTCAACATATGAACAGCAGATTATTTGGGGTAAGAAACTTTAATGTAAAACATATAACTATGACAAGGCCTAACATTTTATTTTTAAACAAAGGTAAAGTGTTGTTTAAGTAAAACGTGATAAGAAAATGGTATGCCTTAAAAGCTAATTGGAAGAAATACACACCTATCATTCAGCCTCAACTCCATCATGTTCACGTAAAGCTCCACACAAAGATATGGAGCAAGTTGGGAAGCATATACACCAACCAATTCCTCACGCTTCTGTGAAAAAAGAAAGATTGCATACCTAAAATTGCAACACTGTTCAAGTCAGGTAACTATTTCAAACTAGTTTAATACTCAAGTGAAGCAACTAGGTTTTGTTTATAGGATACAGTAGCATGATGTAAGGTTCAGAAGATCATAAACTAGAAAAACAAATGAAGAATGAAAACTAAAGGTCAAAGGTTGAAGTGAACATGCTTAACAAATTCAAATATCTACTTACGTATTAAGAATGAGGTCACCAATAAGTTGAAGTTTCTCCCTAAAGACATCCATTGCATCACCACCAAGAACATGCCTCAAAACCAAAACCAAGTGGGCTCCAAAGCGGATCATCTGTGGATGACCATAAGGCCTTGAAGCAAACAACAACAAAAAATAAGCATACTTATATTATGTACAATAATTAACTGCATTCAAAAAGAAATAATTTTTCGACATCGATCTCCCACTACTAAAACATCTCCACAATTCACCTGGAAGCAGAGTTAGCATCATTTGGGGGAGCAATCCATGCCCTTAAAAGATCCAAGAGATGTGAGGCATCCTCTAACATCATACACATCTGAAAACCAGAAAGTGTATCAGGGACAAGTAGTACTTTACTTTTATGTACCAGGACTCCAAAGAGCATTGTTTCATTAAACATTTGCATTAAATCATTCATGCTACCAGTTAATGCCTTTCATGTTGACATCAAACCAATCACTCATGCACAATAAATTACACCACAAATTCCTCCAATGTACGTACACAGCAAATAGCATAAGTTAGTATTGAGAATAAAGCCATCCTGAAATTGATCTTATTTAGCTTGAAGTCAAGCATGACAAGGATATTCTAAGATATAATAGAAGCGATATGTCCGGTGGATATTACAAATATCATTTCAATTTCTGGCATTACATCTAATTTTGCAAATACTGTCCCAATAAAACATGTAATTGTCATGATATTACCTCCAAAGTGTCATAGCCTCTTGATAATTTCAGGCATTTAAATTTATTATTGACTATTGTATCCAACCTATTGTCATTTCCCCAAGTCTATAAGATAATCAGCATACTCCTTGAGCAATTGTGACTCAAGGCATCATCTTTTCCAAGGAATTGCATAGTTATATAGTACAAAAGCTAACAAAAATAGTTGACCATAGATTAGAGGTAAATTTGACAACTAGAAAATACTTCTTAAACAGTGCAGACCCTAAATATTTGACTATTTTTGCTGCTCTAAAACAGAACTGAGCTTTTCATCAAATGAATGTCAGGTCAACATCGTCTGAAAGCAATATTAAATGCAAGAACCAAGAGAAAATGATGCAAAGAAAGCAATGTGGTGAAACTTCTCAGCATAGTTTACATACTCGGACTCAGAGCGTACTCGGAAAGCCCAAAACTTTTGACTCGGCAACTTAAAAATAGTTAACCGTATGATAACTGATATGGTAATGCCATTAAATCTGTGTATAACTGTATAAGTTAACAGTATAACAGTAATGCCATTAAAATCTGTGTATAACAGTATAAGTTAACTATATACAAACTTAAACTGTTCATTATGATAACTGATAATGTGTATCATGGAACTTGAAAGAGAATAATCGGCGAGTGAATATGTTTTTTTGCAAGTACTCAGAGGTTTTTTCGCGAGTACTCTGCAAATAATCAGCGAGTGAATATGTTCAGACGAATGGCGAGTAAAAGTCAAGAGTACTCGCCCTGGCAGAAAATGTGCGATTACTCGGCTACTCTGTGAGTAATCGCAGAGTATGTAATCTATGCTTCTCAGTATCTGGATTCTGAACCATTAAGGGTGTAAACCGCTCTCCATGCAATATAATTCTCTATAAAATAATCAGATGTAGTATTTGTATACAATAGTGGCTCTCGTTCCTTTATCTTTTGCTTTTACAAACAATTAGCTAAATGAGGGTTAACCACACAGCAGGCATTTAGAAATAAACACTCACAATTGGGAATAAAATTTTCTTCTTGTGTTTTGCTTTGATCCTTTTGCTATGGGAGCAAAGGATATCATCTATTATTATTGCATGGCCATCCATGTTTTCAGGGATGCACAGATCATTGATTGATGTCATATAATTCCTCCATCCCAGTTGTGCTGAGTTTGTTTGTTTAGAAACCTTACATGCAAATTACCATGTTTCACAAAGATAACAATATTTTTCTAGCAGCAGTCCCACAAATAGAGTCCAAGTTGTCTCTGTAAGCAAAAGCTTCTTCTTAGATTCATAAATAAAGCAATCATCATTGAACTTATCAAAGTTTAAGTATTCACTAAAATTTTAGACCTTCACTTTACAGCTTCACAACAGATTTACAGACATTTACCTACCCATGCATTTTAACAGGGAATGCATGAATGGAGCATGGATAAACACATCAATCCCATTAAGAAAACATGCATTTCAAGCAATGCCAGCAGTCCCAGTGCATTATAAGAATGATAAAACAAAGGCAAGGCAACATCAATAGGTGTTTAATAGGAACACATTTAAAACGAAGGCAAGGCAGTGACTAGCAAACCAGTTGGGGACGAAGGACATTTAGGTTTCAATTTATTCTATGCAAACATAAACAGATAGAGATGAATTTGCAGCAGATAGCCCCAATTGGATAATACTGACAGTTCTAATTAACATTACAAGATTTGAATATCTATAAGACTCAAAGATGACACTCTCTCGCAAGAATAGGCAAAGTAGCAAGAAATGTGTGATGAGCCCTGCTGGCTCTCAATTCAATTCCCAGTGTTTCTTAAGTCTTTTAGTGTTATTTAGTTTTTTAGAGAAAGTTTGATAGACAGAAGAGAAGGGGCGCACAGCATAAATGCTTATAAAATGTAAATTTGCACTATTTTCTTCAGAATGAAAGTGTAGAAGACATTATTTAACTGTAACAAATAGATTGCAAATGATAAACATACCAGAATATCTCCAGATTATTTAATTAAAGAAATAAGCTAGCTCGCCACCCAAGAATGGAGAAAACAGGCATATGTGGACGCCTAGCCTCCAGAAGTAACTTCTCCCACTCAAAAACTAGATACAATGAGATGATAATAGTAGCCGCCCATAATGAAGCTCAAGCAAGTGCCAAAAAGGAAGCACCCTAGCTTCTGGCTTCACACGCCATCCTCCTGAAGGCACAAAATTCAATGCAAATGTACGGCCAAGGAGAAAGTGATGTAGTAACACTACTGGAACCACAGATCTGATGAAAGTGGCACCTCTGGATGAAGAAACCCTCTTCTGTACTGCCAATAACTGAATACTGAATAATAAACCTCTGATTTAAGCCTATAGAACCTCTGAATGAAGCTCTCAACTACACTGATTCGATTGATCTTTCACAATCTCAAGAGTGCTCTACACTGAAGAGGTATCGTTCTCCAATGGATAAATTGTTCAAACCCTGATCACAGGAGAATGCACAGGAAGAAACAAAATGGCAAAGTCGAAATTATCAAAAGGTGAGTTTCTCATTGCCAAAAATTGCCTTATATGCAAAAGGCACAAATTCCAAGAAAGATACACCATTTCTCATATTTTAATCTTTTAAATTATATTTAAGTCATTTCAATAGTATTTGACTTAAATAATTGGGCGCACTTTATCAATTTAAGTGATTAAAATATTAAATCACCTTTTTAGAGAATATTTAAGTGATTTAAAAATATAAAGTCAATTTGACTTTATAATTAAATATTAAATCAATTAATATTTAAATCACTTAAAAACCCATAACTCACTCAAAACACCATATAATCCTGTGCCGTCAGAAGCTGTCGACTCCTGCACTGCCAACGCCTGCTGTGAACTAATCACTGGGCTCTGAAAACCAAAACGATCAAACTCTCCAGAAAGTACCACTGACCCTCTAACCAATCCGCCTAGCCCACAAGGGTCCAATAAAGGGCTAACATACTGTTCTCGAGAACTGACTAGAACGGGGACATCACAAAATGCCCTAAATCCACCCATTTTTATAGAGAAACATTGCCATAACACAGATTTCTAAGAATGCCAAGGAAATTCGTGTAAATGTTTCCATGGAAGCTTTTGTTCATGTGAGGTTGACAATATTTACAGTAGGGCAAGAAACAACATGCCCTGAACCCACCCCTTTTTATAGAGAAACATTGACATAAAACAGATTTCTTTGAATGCCAAGGAAATTCATATAAATGTTTCCATGGAAGCTTTTGTTTATCTAAACATTTCAAGGATATTTTCAAAAACAATATTGATCTGACCAGTTGTTTCCTGCCCTACTGAAAATATTGTCAACCTCACATGAATCATACTGATTTATGTGCTCTTATAATGTCCCCAATCGGACAACTCTAGAAAATGAATCATGCGCAAACTGAAACAATAATCAAATGACCAATGTAGATGCCAAACCCTAACTGATTTGCAATAGTACAAAATCGCAAAACCTTGTTGATGCAGAGCAGGGGAGGCCTCACTCACAACAAACTTAACACAACACAACTAAGGTTTCAATAAAAGTGGTGAAAATGGGCATTCTTGTAACTTGTTCGTTCTTGACAACTTGCTTTTAAAGCCTAAAACATGGGGGCAGCAATTTGGGTTTTTTGGTTATAACTTTCATTGTAGACCTATTATTAAAAATGTAAGACTTGTTTGGAATACCCTTTTGGACGTTCTTCAACATTTCATAAAACCAGGTGGGGTTACTTTGAAATGATAGGGTCAAAAATTGACTGTACTGTTTGCAACTAGGCCTAAAACATGAAAAGATTAGACCTAGGGCATCACCAAAACATGTGCCAACCAAAACTCTAGAACCTACAATTTTGAGAAATCACAATATATACAATGATAAGCCATTCCACCAATTTTTAGGAATTTCTACCATGGGAATGGCAAGAAATGCAATTTACAAGTCCACTAGGAACCCTGGGTAGTGTTTCTGACCGGTTTCACTAAAATGCTAATATCTTTTCACAAACTCCATAAAAATTGATCACACAAAAACAAAAATGAAGTTAAGAGTGCCCTTTACATGCTTCAAACAAAGTTCAAATCGTACAATGCACTAGCAATCCGTACAATTCCCTATAGCAGAAAAGAACGTTCAAAAAATTGTAGAAAACAAGGTTTTCATTGCTCAATACTTCAAATCTCAACAACCCCACCCTATGGTCGATGATACAAGGCATTTTAAGGCATTTCTAACCATTCCAAAATGGTTACAAACTAATCTTTCATCTTCCAACATTTCAACTTCCACTTGACAACAAAAATGCAAAGTTGTTTTGTGCAACTTGACAACATTGACACTTTTTTTGCATTTACATACTAATTCACCCCCTAATGACTCAAACCAACCCAAACACCTATGAAATGGTCTTATAGGACCTTATTACATGAAATTGACTCAAGCACAACAAAATTTTACTTTTTGACCCCTCATGGGGCATGAAAACCTGGGTGCCCCTGCACCATACTCCCGAGGAAGAAAGATTCAAGCTCCACTTGAATGGAGAGTAACAACATGAGAACTATGCTTGAAAGCTCTTAACTGATGTCTTTAAATCCCTACATATTACCTTCTGTGAAACAATCCCATGCTTGCTTCATCTTGACTGTAGGTTTCTAGAACACTTGGCAAAGGCAGTTATATAAACTATGTTGCAACTCACCTTCCAAAGATACCTTGTGCAATGACAGATAAAAATTGATCAGTCTTCCCATCAGATTGATGACACTCTTCCTCCTTCAATTGGATGATAACAATGGCAACATTGTCCCCTGAAACTATTTGTGTAACACCATCACCGGCTATGCCTTCTTTGCCCTGCTTTTTACACTCTCTTATTGACCTTTCCAACATAACAACATCTAACTAAAGTATCTTAGTCTGCAAATCCACAATAACAACCTTATCTTCCCCATCTACAACCCTTTCTACTATCCTAGCAACAAACAAAAAGCTCCTTGCATCCTCAAACTCAAATGGAAAATGTGTACCATGGTGGTCTAAATGGAAAGCTTTGTCCTTGCATTCAAATAACTGAAAATTTGAACCCTGCAATTCACCTTGCTCAACTTGCACATTAGACTCAAATGCACTCTTTTCAAACCACTGTAAATGATTGATACTTGGCATTGAGAATAAAGAATGTGAAAACTCAGATATGTCATCCTTCAACATGCTTTGGATCTTGCATGGCAAATCAGATATGTCAACTGCTGTCCTGACAATCTGGGGTCTGATCATAATCTCAAAATCCACCTTGTCCTCCATCAAGGATTGTGGGAACTCTTTGTGACTCATTAACATCATGTTTGACCTCACCTTTGGATCTTTGTCTTCATTCTCTATTATTTGTACAAACTCCTGTTCACTCACCAACAAAGTACTAGAACCCATTTGTGATTCATAACTTTCATCTTTCTCAAATGGCTTTTGCTCTTCCTCCATCAACAAAAATTCACCAATGTCTAGTTTTGCTATCCTCTCTTGCCTTCTTCTCCTCTAAATGATCTTCTTGATAGGCCACTTAACCTTCTTCTTTATTGGCCAACCATTTTCCTGGTTTGCTCTCTCAAGCAACTGTTGCATCTCAAGATCTTTTTCTTTTTTTGCATTTCTTCCAAGGCTTGTCTCAAGTCTATTATCTCTTGTTCAATATCCATTTGTTTTTCCCTCTCATCCTTCTTCTTTATCTCACTTCTCTCTTTTCTTGTCACTGGTTTCTTACTTAGTACCTCCTTACTCTGCAAGTCTCCATGGACTTTTCTCCTCAACTCTTCCATTCTTCTTTCTCAAGCAAGTCTCTTTCACCTTGCTTCTTCTTGTCTTTGTGATACCTCACCTCAGGCCTCTTTCTCTTCCCTTGGCCTAGTCTTTTGGCATCCAAGTTCTTTCAACCTGCAAAAAGACAACACATAAACTCCAAAAACTTTCTTGCCCAAATCTTTTCGCTCTAATACCAATTTCATGCAGAGCAAGGGGAACTCACTCACAACAAACTTAACACAACACAAATAGGGTTTCAATACAAGTGATCAAAATGGGCATTCTTGTTCATTCTTGACAACTTGTTTTTAAAGCCTAAAAAATGGGGGCAGCAATTTGGGTTTTTTGGTCATAACTTTCATTGTAGACCTGCTATTAAAAATGTAAGACCTGTTTGGAATACCCTTTTGGATTCTTCAACATATCCTAAAAACAGGTGGAGTTACTTTGAAATGATAGGATCAAAAATTGACTGTCCTGTTTGCAACTAGGCTTAAAACATGAAAAGATCAGACCTAGGGCATCACCAAAACACGTGCCAACCAAAACCCTGGAACCTGCAATTTTGAGGAATGAAAATATATACAATGATAAGCCATTCCAACAATTTTTAGGAATTTCTATCGTGGGAATGGCAAGAAATACAATTTACAAGTCCACTAGGAACCCTGGGTAGGGTTTCTGACCGGTTTCACTAAAATGCTAATATCTTTTCACAAACTCCATAAAAATTGATCACACAAAAACAAAAATGAAGTTAAGAGTGTCTTTTACATGCTTCAAACAAAGTTCAGACCGTACAGTGCACTAGCAATCCGTACAATTCCATGTAGCAGCAAAAAACATTCAGAAAATTGTAGAAAACAGGGTTTTCATTGCTCAAAACTTCAAATCTCAACAACTCCACCCTATAATCGATGATACAAGGCCTTTTAAAGCATTTCCAACCATTCCCAAATGGTTACAAACTAATCTTTCATCTTCCAACGTTTCAACTTCCACTTGACAACAAAAATGCAAAGTTGCTTTGTGCAACTCGACAACATTGACACTCTTTTTGCATTGACATACTAATTCACCCCCTAATGACTCAAACTCACCCAAACACCTATGAAATGGTCTTATAAAACCTTATTACATGAAATTGACTCAAGTACAACAAAATTTCACTTTTTGAACCCTCTTGGGGCATAAAAACCTGGGTGCCCCTGCACCACTTGTAAATCAAACTTACAACTTCAAACAGAAAATTCAAACTGTCATAAAGCTGGTATATATCCTCAAATGCAACATAAACAGAAGATATGAATTGTATATGTCAAATATATCAAATATGATTCTTAATTTTTGACAGATTCCTTATGACCCGTGATGCTATCATTCACAACAAATGTTTATATGAAAGCCTTATGACTTATACACTCAAATTGACAAAATATGAAAGTACAATTGCATAACAAGTTGCTAGATAAATGATGACAGCAGTAATAAACATGTAAACACCAACATAGAAACCCCATACCTGATTTTTATTTATGACAACCAAAGTAATCAACAATAATGTATGCAACATCAACAAAAAACCCTCATAAATTACCCATATAAGGTTTGCGATTGATTGATAAATTATGACAGCGGTAATAAACATGTAAAACACCAACATAGAAACCCCATACCTGGTTTTTATTTATGACAACCAATGTAATCAACAACGATGTATGCAACATCAGCAAAATAACCTCATAAATTACCCACATAAGGTCTGCAAATGATCTGAAACTGCCTTTCAATCAGCCAATAGTGTATATATATATCAGTGTTACGAGGTTTGCCTGTACTTGCCAAAACTTGGAGAGTCCAAGGTGAGTGAGGCTTGCAAAGGCTGAGGGGCTAGGACTTTGACCCGGCCAAGCTTTTGGTCAAACTTGCAAAGTCCAGAGTCTAGCCAAACTCGTTGAGTGTGGGTGAGTCCCGCTGGCCTGACTCTGCCGCACAGTTGGGCGTGGAAAAGCAAAAACAAAACATAAAAAATAATTGCTTTCACTTGCTTTTTTTTCACTTATGTTTTCTCCTCTACCCTAAAAGCAACATCATTTCATTTTGAAGGCAAAGTAGAAGGAGAAAAGAGAGTTGTGAGAAAATTTAGAGTGCATTATAGAGCAACCAGCAAGGAGGTAGAGCAAAAATCCATTGTTGAATCGCATTTGGGCAGTTTTGTAGATACATTTGGTGCATCAAGACGTGTCTACCAACGATCGGAAGGAGTTTTCTATTGATTTCAAGATTGATTTAACAAGTAAGCTTGAACTTTGAATGTTTTCTGTGTTTTTTAAAACAAAAAATTGCATTTTTCTTTTTTTCTTTTTTTAATAAGGTAACTGCTACCATTTTTTGGGGTAGCTCCCAAATCACAATACATTCACATGCTTGCAGTCTGACAAGATATTAATCCACCATATATCCTTTGGTTTTTTATTCTTCTCGTGCCAATTAAATGCATCTGTATTTGTCTCGGTGGAAACCACCAATAGGCCAAGTAAATAATTTTCTCACTATATTCCTAAGTCTTCGAACCTATGCTTTCCTCAGCTTCACTAAATTTAGGGCAACCAAAATTTAAAACCTCAAGACACTTAGTTTATCAAACTTTTTTCTATGCACACTTGTCACCCTTCGTATTCTAGGTCATCATTATTTGAAATGGTTCAAGTTTCTCAATTAACTCTTCGCATGTATCCTGATCTTAAGTATCTTGAAATGATTTTTGGCTTGTGTGAGCTTGGAATCATGGTGGTGATGGTTTGGCAAAAGACCCATTGCACAAACCGTCAAAGCATTGTATTTGCCAGCTGCTTTAATATATCTCACCCTGCCAAAATGCGATTACCTAGCCAACTTATTGCCATGGATACTCCAGTTAGATTGACTAGTGCAAATAACCAACTTGCATTTCTGCGTTTGATTACTAATCATCGTCTGAAGAAAATCCTTAAAGATGAGGGCCATTTGACCCTTAAGGTAGTGAGACTAATTTCAGCCAAAGATTTCTATCTTCGAAAACCAGATACCGGATTAACTCTGATATCTCTTCTCATTTTTTCACCTCCTTAATTGATATGCATATTTCTAAGGATCAGATTGAAGAACTAGCCTAGGAGTTATCTGTTCCTCACCTTCTTGCGGGTTTGAAAGAAACCCTAGCCGTTCTGTGCTTGGGTATTGATTTACCATTCGCAAAAGATCTGGACCGGTTCAAGGACCCTATTGTTCGCTTTCACTCATTCCTATTGGACCTATATGGCCATGACCTGTTAGACCATCGATTCGTGGATATAGGTTCCCGCTAAAGCTTTTCCACCATGAACCGGTTGAGGGCTTCCAATGGTTGCTTGACTTTGAAGATGGAAAGGATTTTATCTGATGAAAGGCTCAGGTTTTGGCTTTTTGTTTTTAGCTCCGAAAAAAGCAACAAAGACCCAATAGATTCCTAGGGTTACTTCTTCTATATAAAGTTATGTAAATATTCTAGGTGTAATAGACTTAATATGGCTTATACTGTAGACTCTTAATATTCCAGACTCTTCGTAACGTTTGTTTGCACGTATTGTAATTAAAGGGTTTAACAGCAATGCTTATCTCTTTTGCATGATATGATAAAATACTTTTAGTATTTTGTGTTTCCTAAAATTGGCCATCTTGCGTATTTAATATTGCTCCTTATCTACTATAAGCTTTGGCCACATCTTAATTTATGCTTGTATTGTTTATGTTCTAGTTTTAATAGTTATTGCTTCGCAATAAGCTTAATGGGTTTAAAATGACATCTTTATTCTTCTCAGTAAATGATATTTTCCTATATTTAAGATATTGCGCATGATATTTCATTCTTTTTGTTGGGCCCATATCAAATTGTGGGTGGGTTGTATCGTCAATCATATATTTCAATGTTTTTTAAAATTGTAGTTACTGTTAGTTTTTCCATTTTCAGTATTAGGGTTTTCCTTATGAATGTATGAATTTGAAGTGTGGATGATATCAAACCCCTTTGCTTTATCTGTTGACATTGATATATAGTATTTGGTTTTGATTTTCCATTCAAACACAATACTACCAGCTAAAAAAAATTGTTTTTTGTTTTCTTTCAACCCCGTACTAGCTTTCCTAGTTCTTTTGAGTAACAGCAATTTGTTGCAGATTTCCCCTTTAGAAGCCTTTCCTTTATGATTCTGATTTTATAGGTTTAACCAACGGTTTCAAGCCATATCTTAAGAGCCCGCTCCTTTGAAGTTCCATTCCACAAAAACCGCAGTATTACTCCTAGACACTTTAGCAATCTTAATGAGGCTAACAGTTTCTCACCCATGAGTATTAAGCCTCTGTTTGTAATTCTTATTACAAGGCCTATGTTGATAGTCTCTATTCCAAGGCCTTCTGATCCAAGCTGGGTGTGTTGCATAGAGCATCTATGTATTTGTTTAAGGGGCTTCAATTTAGGGAGTTTAAACATCTAAGATAGGAGGTTTGGAGTTAGGGTCGGGTTCTTAGGACAATTCTGATTTCCTCAATGTTGTCATCTTGCATATATGTATGACATTTTACTGTGTTGCTTGATATCATGACATTGATTTATAGTGCTTTTCCCCTTTAAAAGCCTACCTTTATGATTCTGGTTTCTATCTGTAAAACCTAAATAGCCCTCTCCTTTGAGGTTCCATGCCACAAACACAGTGGTATTAAGCCTACAATTTTTATCAATTTTAATAAGGCTAAATATTTTTTACCCATAAGTATTAAGCCATCACTTGTGGTTCTTATTACAAAGCCTCAGAAGATAGTCTTTATTACAAGGACTTTTGATCTAGGTTGGGTGTGTTGCACAGAGCCTCAGTGTTTTTGTTTGAGGGGCTTCAGTTTAGGGAGTCTAAACACTAAGATTCAGGTCAGGTTTTAGGACAAGTCTATTTTCCTTATTGTTGTCTTCTTGCAGTTTTAATATTGATCCTTAGCTTTCCATTCTTGTCTCAATATATATGTTATTAATGTTCCAGCTTCACGATTAATGTTATGGACTGTAGTAGAGCCAATCTTAAGGGCCCGCTCCTTTAGAGTCCCAATCGAAGTGAAATGCCAATACCAGTGGTTTTAAGCCCTAGCATATTATCAATTTTAATGAAGCTTAAAAATGTTCACTCATAATCTCAAAACCCCAGCTTGTAGTATCTAAGCTGAAAGTCTTTATTGCTTAGCCTTCTGAGCTGCGTTGGGTGCAATGCTTTGTTTTCTTGCTTTGTGTTGGGTTTCAGGACACCTACTAAGCTAGAAGTCTTTATTGCTTAGCCTTCTGAATTGAGTTGGGTGAAATGCTTTCATGTGTTTGTCTAAGGGACTATTGTTTAGGAAGTTTTATTACTGGATCTAGGATAGAAGGCCTGCAATGGGTTTCAGGACAACTATCTTCCAAGTTTCCTATCTGGGTCTTAATCATAGCTCTAATGCTTTTTGAATTCTTAGTTTGGGGGGTGATTCTACTTACCTTTGGCCTGCTGATGAATTGTACCTTTATTGCCTGCTCTTCTAATCCTTTGTTCTCTTATGAGGAGCTCATTTCGGCAGGTTCTATTTCTTTCATGATATTTTGTTCTTTTAATAACAATTCTCTCAGTCCTGTCCAACTCCGGGGTTCTTTTTCAATGATAATTTCCTTATCTCACCCCACTCAATAGTTAGCCAATAGATTTGTTGCCCCATTGGCCTCTCTATAGACATGGGTTAAGGAGAAGTCTTCCAGTTCTTCCAGAAATTTCCATATCTTTTGTACTCACCCTTTAAGTTTCCAGTTGGGTGTTTCTTTCTTGCTTATTACCTGTATACTTAGCAACTATGTTACCGAATCGTCCCTGTCACGCCCACGATTCCAGACAGATACGTTTCGGAAACGGAATCGGAAACGAATCGTTGTGGAATCGTCCAGGAATCGCGTTGCCACCTGTGGGTACGATTCAGATTTTTTTGAAACGATTCCAAACGTTTTTCATGCTGACGAGGCGTTTTTTGACCATTTTTCGTCGACGCGTGACTTTTTTTTCTCGATTTCTGCGACATTTAGGGCGAAACTTTGCGGATTTCACTTGTTTATTTCCGTCATTCCTTTTCACGGTGCCGGACACACAGAAACGCAAAAGCACGCGACTCTCTTTGGCTGCAACAATTCTTCTTTGACTGCGACTCCTCCGGACTCACTCTTTGGCTGGGATTGACGCATAGACAGGTGGAGAAACTCAGACGAGCAAAGAAACAGCTCGCTAGCGGCTTGCACAGAGACTCACAGAGAGCACGGGAGGAGAATACGGCGCGCCAAGTAGGGTTTATATTTTTTTTTGTCATTTTTCTTAATTTTTTTCTTAAAATCGAAAATCTTATGCAATGGTTATTTTAATATTTTCATTTTTAGTTTTTTTTTTTTTTTTAATATGTTAATTCGTTAGATATAAATATTTTATATTTGATTTTTCATTGTTTCATAAAATATATTTATTATTATTATATAGTTTTAAACTTTTGAAAATATAATTATATAATTTATATTATTATTATATTATATAGTGATAATATGTAATATTAATTATTAATATATACATATTCATATATTATAATTTTTTAATTATATAATTTAAAAAATTTATAATTATTTTAATATTTTATAATTTATTGTTTAGGTACTTATATTTGCACAATTTAGATTTAAAAAAATTATAATTTATACAGTTTAGATTTAAAAAATTTATAATTTATTGTATAAAATTTTAGATTCATCATTTACATATTCTCTTAACAATTTTTAAATTTATAATTTGTAATTGCAGGTTTGCAAGTAGAGATTGTTTCTATTTTCTAACTATCATGACAGACAGTTCAGCTTCCGTCGGCAATACTAATCTCTCATTCAAATTTGACCCGGCTTCACCACTATGGAGACATGTACAAATAGTAGAGCAAATTCCAGGTGGGGGGACATGTGTTTGGATATGCCCTGGGTGTGAAAAGAAACACACTAGTTCCTACAGCCGGGTGAAAGCACATTTGTGTGGAGTTTCTGGGAAGGGAATTAAACCATGTCCAGGAAAAAATAAAGTACCTATACCACCTCACATAACAGCAGGATATATTATAGAGCAAGAGGAAGCAGATGAAAGGGTTCAAAATAGAATGGGGCAGCCATTGAGTAGAGGAGGGGGCTCAAAGATGCCATCTACTTCATCTCACACAAATATTGGTCGTCCTCACACTATAGTAGAAAGCCATCCCTTTTTGAGAGCAAATGAAGCTGAAAATGTCAATGAGGCTAATGTTTCAAAGAAAGCAAAGGGACCATTGGAGAAGGCATTTAATAATGATGCAAGACAACTTGCTGACCAAGCCATTGGAAGATGCCTCTATGCAAATGGTATCTCTTTCAATGTTGTTCGATCACCTTATTGGCAAGACATGATAAGAAAAGCAAATGAAGCTCCAAGGGGGTACACAAGCCCAGGTTATGAGAAGGTGCGAACCACTATATTGTCAAAGGAGGTAAAACATATAGAAGATGCATTATATCCCATCAAAGCCTCATGGATAGAAACAGGCGTGTCTATTATTTCTGATGGATGGAAGGATGCAAGAAATAGACCATTGATTAATTTGATTGCAGTGTGCCCTAAAGGGGCAATGTTTCTAAAGGCTGTGGATTGTGAGGGGCAAGTAAAGGATGCACAATTTATTGCTGACATCCTTATACAGTGCATTAATGAAGTGGGGCCTCAAAATGTTGTCCAAGTTGTAACGGACAATGCGAAGAACTGTAGAGCTGCTGGTATGATAGTTGAGTCACGATTTGGACATATATTTTGGACACCATGTGCTGTGCATTCCCTCAACCTCATGTTGCAAAAGTTGGGTACAAAAATAGATTGGATCAAACAAATCTATGCTGAAGCTGATGAGATCCAAATGTTCATAACAAATCACCACATGTCCCAAGCTATCTTTAGATCATTCTCGCGACTAGAGCTATTGAAGGTAACTCGAACTTTAAACATTGCATTTTTTATTTTTTTAATGTTATGTTTTACTTCAATAATTTATTTAGAATACATATATATATTGATTTTAATTATTTACTTTTTATTTTTAAATAGGTGGTTGAGACCAGATTTGCATCCAACACAATCGTCTTGAGACGACTTGTGAAGGTGCGAGAGGCGCTTTCTGCTATGGTCATTAGCCAATCATGGTCTATATGGAGGCAATCAAATAGTGAGAGGGCAGCAAATATAAAACGTAAGATTCTAGATGACATTTGGTGGGATCGGGCGGAATATCTTCTTGCTTTCACCGAACCCATATTGAGCATGATACGCTTTACTAACATGGATAAGCCATGCTTGGGGGAGGTTTATGATGGCATTGATTCAATGCTTGAGAAGATGAAAAGCATCATATGTGAAAAAGAGCAAGATCCACAAGAAACCTTCTTCAAAGAGGTGCATGCAATTTGTGTTGACAGGTGGAACAAAATGACCACCCCACTCCATCTTCTTGCTTTCGCTTTGACTCCCAAATTTTACAGCCGTGAACTCCTTGCTATACCAAACAGATTGCCACCATACCGTGATGTAGAAGTCAACGATGGGTTTAGGAAAGCTCTTGTTAAACTCTTCCCTGATACTGAGATGGAAGATGTAGTTTCAAGTGAATTTGCTAGCTTTTGTGACTCTAATAATCAAAGTCCTGCTGCTATCCGTGACAAATATAAGAAGGATGCTCACTCTTGGTGGTACCTCAATGGCTGCAAGATGCCAAACCTCCAAGTTCTTGCCATAAAAGTCTTATCTCAAGTAAGTTTTAACTTTTTAGTTTTTAAGTTCTATCATTTAAAAATTTAAAACTAAAATGTGTTAGTTTCAAATTTGAAGTTCGATTTACAATTTTTTTAATTTAACAACTCTAATGAGAGCTACCTTTGCTTCAATAGGTTGCTAGTTCTTCTTCAGCTGAGCGGAATTGGAGTACATACTCCTTCATCCACTCTGTCAAACGCAATCGATTGGCATCACACAAAGCGGAGGAGCTAGTTTATGTTCATTCCAACTTGCGCCTTCTTACTCACAAAGAGGATGAGTACAAAGAAGGGACAGCAAAGATGTGGGATGTAGAACCAGAACGAGCTGACCTAGATCTTTCTTTGGCTGCAATTGCACAATCTTCTTCACTTTTAGAGGAGTCAAGTAGTCAACGCACTTTTAGTGCAAGGGCTAATGTGGTTCCATCATCTGATGTTAATGTTGATGTTGATATTAGTCTTGATGAAGAGCCATTTGATGCAATTCCAAATCAGTGAATTGGTTACTATTTGTATTTTTTAAATGTTAAACAATGATTATCTATCATGACATTCAAGTTTGATCCTTTTGATATTGAAAACTGAATTTAAATTAGTATATTATGTTTCAAAAATTGAAATTTGTCATGGTTTAGTTTATCATATGTATTGGTAAATGACATTCTAAACTTATTTTGTTTCTAGGTTGCATATATATATATATATTATATATATATAAATATTTTACTATATTTTTGTACGGACGTACCCGATTCCGTACCCAGCCCCCCAAAAATTTTTGCCGTACCCACGTACCCGTACCCGTGCCCGTACCCGATTCGGCAACTTAGCTTAGCAATGAATCCCCTTCCACTTCTTTTATTTTTATATTTTTCTCTTTACACAGCCATAATCCCAGAGCTAATGCCTCTAATTCTACCTCATTATTTCTAGCATGACCAACATTTTTGGAAAGAGCCTAGATGCAATGCCCATTGTTATCCCTGATGATGCATCCTGCCACTGCAGGTCCAGGATTCCCCTTTGCTAATCCATCAAAATTGAGCTTTAATCTTTCCTTTCCCAGACCTTTCCATGCTATTCCTTTTCTAATCCTTTCTTTGTCTATAATCTATCCTTTAGCTCAAACTAACCCTATTGGATGGTGGACATGGCACGGGAAGGAGACACCACAGTTGGGAATGCTTGCCATTTGCCTCCTTTCACAAGTTGCTAGTTCCTTTGTTGCAGAGAGGAATTGGTCCATATATGGCTGTATCGACTCCATCAAGAGGAACAAACTTACCTTTGGATGAGCAGAGAAGCTAGTGGTCATGCATAGTACTCTTTGACTTCAGGATCGTCAAACTCCAGAGTATAGACAGACTCCAGCTTTATAGTGGGATGTTGATCCCGAAGATGCCGCCCAAGGTTGATAAGGAGGAGGCAACATAGGGATTGGTTGGGGTTACGTTGGATGAGGCGAACCGGTGGACCCTCACAATGGCAATGACTCAAAGGAGGACTCTGATTTTGATGCAGTTTTGAGAGATGCAGATTAGGGGCAGCAGTGTACTTTCCTTTTTTGTATTTTCATATTGTAATCGGAAGTGAAACTTGTAGGCTTTGGGAATTTTGTTATAACTTGTATATTGCTTTTCAATATCATATGCATATGCCATATTGACAATGAATTATCAAAGCAATTTGAATTAAGTTAGAAATTTACTAATTCTAATTTGTTCAATTTTGACTCCCATATGAACTCTCCATTTAACACAAATGTTATGTATTAAGGTATTGTAATGCATATATGAATGCTTTATCAATGTTACCATATGAAAATTTAAAATTTCCCTATATATTTTGAATTTTCCCTATTTTTTATTTAGTCGTCCCCTTTGTCATCCCCTATCGTTCCCAAAAATGGCCTGAAAAATCAAGGACTCTGAAACACGTCCCCCCTTCCCCTATCATTCCCTTCCCGGAAACTTGGGGTAACATAGTGAATAACGCACACTTGATTGTCATTTCTTTCACAATTAGCAAAACGATTCAAATACTAAGCAAATTGTTTATAAAATTTATTTTCAGATAATTTAATATTCAAATTGTTTTCCTTCATAAGCTTCAGTATTTAAACGGAATGAATGAACAATTTGCTTATCAGACCCATTTAAAAACTTCTTCTTTTGGATAGTTTATTTTCAGGCAATTTGTTATTCAAATTGTTTTCCTTCATAAGCTTTACTATTTAAATGGAATGAATGCACAATTTGCTTATGAGACCCATTTAAAAACTACTTCTTTTGGATAGTTTATTTTCAGACAATTTGTTATTCATGACTTGCTTTGTGTACAAGCAAACTATTTTTTGTATAGGTGTGTCAATAGTTTAATTTTTATTTATCTTTAATAAATGCATGCAGTATATTGTAAACACTTATAAGTACTTTATGCATCTAGAGGGAAGAGTAATTTTATACATACTTGCTTCTAGCATTGGTGTTCAAGTTTTTTGTGTGATTATTTGTACATGTTGATAGATAAATTGAATTGCTTTTACTGAAAATCTTATGCTTTGTATTGCAAATTTGAGTGAAGTGATTGTTGTAGCTTTGTATGCAATTTCCTTTATTTGATTTGCTCAATATTGTGTTTAATCCAATCCAAACTTTGTGGTGTACTCACAATTTTTAGTCTTTATATTTAATTATTTAATTAAAGACAATGAGCCTTTGTTAGTGAATGTTAGATTAAAAATGCAAATAGGAAACAAACATAAATGAAAGCTCCCAATTTCAAACTGAAAGCAAACCTCGACTAGAGCATGCAAAGGAATTGAAAACAATGTTACTAATGAACTCCAATGCAAGTTTGATATGCTACAATGATAGTTGATATATGGATGCTCTTGTACACAAAAGATACCTATTTTGACAACATATAGTTAGCACAAATGGAATGGATGGAATGAATGGAATGATGCTTCAATTTATAGATGTTTGGGAGAGGCAATGGATGGTGGAGATGTGATGAAAAGATCAATGGTGGAAGATGAATGAGAAGACTTCCATAAGATTGAGGAGAGAAATGGAGGGTCTCAATGGAAGTTACTGGAATGTAAAGGGCTAAGATGCACTTGCCAAAAATAGTGAAGAATGTACAATTGGCAACTCCGAAACTGGGACTACCTTTTGCATCCTCTTGCTGTCCAAGAAAAGTATACTGGTCTTGACAACTCGGCTTGAGGCTACGAACAACTCGCCCATCTGTTGATTGAATTTGTCGTGTAGAAGGGTTGTAATGGTTGATGCATTCAATGACAAACTCAAGATCTGACACTATGATGGGAATAGAACCTGCCTCCAACAACCCAGAGCGATCAAAATGCTTGATTGTAGTATTGTCTACGCCTTCCAAAGTGCTCAATTTAATCATTGGATGAACATGGCACAAGTCAATGTCAAATGTCTTCAAGAAGTCATGAATCAAGATCGATTTGGTCTTGTATCCAATTGGATTGAATTGCATTTTGAAAAACTAGACTTTTGACTATAAACTTCGATATGTTCGGATGAACTTCTGAAAAAGCTAAAAATAGCTCCTGGTGAGGCTAAAAATACCCTGTCAAGGGGCAATTTTTAGGAAATTTTCTAAAAAGTGGGTTTTGTTGAAAATGTTGTGCTTCAAACCCAAATCGTCCGTTTTCGAAAAAGATGACTTTTTCATCACCATGCAAAAGAAACTTCAGTAAAAGGCAATGAACCCCGGGGACGCGTCCCCCCCCTAAGCCCTAGCGTTTCCGAAACGGGGACATCCCAGAGACGTGGGGACGGCGTTCCCAAGTCTCCAGCAGCGCCACCATTGTTTTGTCTCGCCGTCAGAGACGCAGAAACATCCCACCGTCTCTGAGACGCTGAGGGAGACACCTGGGCGTCCCTTGAGCGTCTCAGGGACGCCCAAGGGTCTCCCGCGGTGAACAATCAAAAAATGCATTTAAAAAAAATTTAAGACATTTTTTTAATATTTTATTGGTTCTATTTGAACCCTAAGGGCATGTGGGGCCCATCTACAATCTTACATGCCTTCAAAAGGCCCTCCAATCTTCATTTTTATTCACATTTGCATTTCTACTTGTTTGCTACAGCAAGAAGAAGAAGAGTGAAGGCTAAGGAAAGAGTGATTGAAGGAGTGAAAGGAGTGATTGCAAATGAAAGAGGAGTGTCAAGGAGCAAGAAGAAGAAGAGGAAGATTCTTCACCTTGTTGAAGAGATTTTTCAAGCAGAAGGTAGGGTTTTTAACTTATTTTTTATTTTATTTTCTGATTTTCAATGTTTTTTCATTTCTTGTTGTTTCATTTTCTAATTTTTCTTATTTCATTTCTTGTTGTTCCATTTTCTAAATTAATTTAGATTTTGCTTTGCAATTAAAAATTTGTTAAAAAATTTAAAATATAGAGTTTTATTTTTTTAATTTTAAAGTAGGGCATAAGCTGAAACTATGTGTTTATTGAATTATTTTTACATTTTGTTAAATGCAGTGTCAAAATGAGCTCCCACAATCATGATATGAGTGAGGATGAGATGGAAACTCATTCTCATAGTGCAAGCCAATCAGAATATGAACCTGAGCATGAGGA